>CM028351.1:22023609-22271796 GCA_016618105.1 Dendrobium huoshanense | reverse complement strand
ATGAGGATGATTGTTTTGGGAGAGAACGAGTGACTAGAATGGTGGTTTAGGTATGTAACAAGTGTTGAGTTGCTAGTAGATGAGGAATCTCTAATTCACCTCATAAAAGGGTGAGCTCCTTGGTGGGCTCGAGCGAGTAGCGCTTGTTAATCACGGTGGGTGAGTTCTAAGAGTTCCAAGTGAGTATTGTCTCTCAGGTCATTTGGCGAGTTCCACTGTGGGCCCTTTCTGAGGGCAAACTCCTCTATTATGGCCTCTCCAACTACCTGCTAAATATATGTGAATGAATATTCTGAGTATACGCATGCATCTCATTTGATGAAAGAAAAGTTCTTTCACATGGTTAAGAACTAGATCATCATTCAGAAACCTTTTTTTTTTTTCTGTTAATCCTTGCCATGCCTTAACAACGCTTTCTTTAATATACGTAGATTCACAAGGTGACATTAGACATGTTAATCTATATTTCTTTAATTTGCTAACCTTGAAATCCAGAGCACAAAATTTGAAATAAACTCAACTTCCATAATCAAATTGCAGGGCCGAGGGCTTGCTCGGAACTTCATGCTGGACGCAGCTTCAAAGCTAAAATTTGCTGTTTTATAATAAAACAAGGGAGAATCACATGCATGACACCCAATTTTTAGCTTTTTACAAAATTTGCACGTCTCTTTTTTATTTTTTTTTATTTTGAACTATTGAATCTCTGTATTTACACGTGATTGTGACGAAAGTAAAAAAATGCAAATTGTGTTGTCAATTTTAATATTCAAGTAAGAATTTTAATAGTAGAGATAGGAGAATGATAGTTTTATAAAAAGCCACGATTTGAACGTTAATTGCCCTATAAAGTAAATATGGTCTTCGTTTAATAGATTGCAATTTTTTGTAGCTGCCATTACTTCGGAAGTTATCATTGGATCTATGCGACGCAGTCCAAGGTGGATTTGACAGCCCAAGTGTAAGCAATCCTCAACCATAGATTTATTATTGTCTAACCGATAACTGGCTTTTATCTCCGATTTTTATGGAATTTATGCATTACCATTTGCTTTTGATTCAGCATTCTGAAAGGTTTTATTTGAGTACTGTGAAGATATGTCGATGCAAGGCACAAAGGTGTGCATTTCAGCTTGAGAAGTTAGGGGGATTCAATCCAGTGCACAAGGAGACCATAGTTCTCGAATATACCAGCAAGCAGCTTCCGGACAATTGTGGTTAGAGAAAGAATATAGCTAGAGGACAAGATTTAGGCTTCGTTTGGGACGGCTTTCTTAGTATTTTCTAAAGCGACATTTTAGTATAAAAATTTTAATTTTTGTATTAGAAAGCAGCTTTAAGAAGCTGTTAAAAAGCCATCCCAAACGGAGCCTTAATGCGCTATTTTAATTAGGTGGTTAGGTTTATATCCTTCAGGTCGTCGTGTACTGTATTTATAATTTAACTGGAAAACTGTTGAGGTTCATTTGGTATTGTTGTTGTTTTACATATAATAACTTCAACAAAAATAGGTTTCTGAGCTGTACATAAACTTAAGCTTAGATAATATTATGATTCATGATCGTGCTTACGATCAATTAATAATTAAGAAATCTACCTGTACCATTCCTGTAAACCTTCAAGGATTTTAGCCAAGTGACTGCTAGGTCGACCGGGGAGATTAGTGGCCGAAGGCCGATACTCTCTGTCCCAAAAAAAAAAAACAACTGTTTCTATGCTTTTTTTTTTTTTTTTTTGAAAATAGACTTATATTTTTATAAATAAAAAATATAAATTAAATATATTATAGAAAATTAAAATAAAAAATAAAAATAATTAACCAAAGTAAAATATATTGTAACATTGAAATTGTTACTTCTCAAGCCTATGGGTTGAAATTGTGTTCGAATGATTGAAAAGCTCAAAAGTTTGGCCTATAAATCATTGGTGTGCAAGCGGCTTGTGAATGCATCTGTGGGGACCAATTCTATGCACTTAATTTTTCTGAGACCTTAATTGGCTTTAATATGTAATTATTTAAGTTTTATTTTGGCTTGATTATCTGTTTGTTGTACATTATGGGTATCGGGGATTGTCTTCTACTTTGTGATTTTGTCTCATCACAATCAGGCTTAACAGATACTGAACTTTTTCTGGCTACCTTGAATGTCTATTCTATCTAAACTTTGATGACTACTTCAACAGTTGGAGTTAGTTTGAGCTCTTCTTCGGATTTTAATTTTTGCTCTTTATTTTGATATAAATGTAATATTCTTAATTTACTCTTATATTTTGTTTTTTAGTTTTCTTTTTTAAGAAATGTTTAGCTTGTTTAATCAAAATTTATTAATGAATAAGTTGGGCATGACCCTTAGTTTTTTTATTAAAAAAAGCCTCTTTGTCCTATGGTCTTGTTCTTTAGAAGGTTAGGAGGGCATTTGGATCATAAAATAGGCAATCAGAAACTCATCACTTGAGGTCGTTTAGGTCTAAATGTTTAATTGGTTGTTAATTTGTTATGGTATAATCAAATATGGACCATGGAATTAAAGGTAATCTAAATATTATGGTGCCGGAGGATTTTTATAAATAATGTTGTATCAATTGTTCTCTAAATGAATGAGCGTAGTAGTAAAAAAGAACTAAGCCTTTCATACCAAGATCTAAGAGAATGCTTCCAACCATATAAGGATTTTCTCATCATGTACATATGGTACATATGATTAGGATATATTGAGCTTCCAAACTTAGTTGGTTGTTTAACATATTGATCTTTTTTTATTATACAATTTAATAAGATATTCTTAATATCAATTTGATAGAACTTGAAACATCTAAATCATGTGAAGGCAAGAAGTATCTTTATAGGTTCTTGACAGGCTATTGGTGCAAAAGTTTTCTTAAAATCAGTTCCTTTAATTTGATTGGATCTTTTTTTTTTTTGTAACTAGTCTTATCTTATTTATGACAATTAATCCATAGTCATTAAATTTAATTACCATTTAATACCAATTTCACAATTTTACTCTAATCAGATGATATAAGCACAACTTCTCACACATTATTAAGGGAAAATTAATTCAATTCTTCTTGTATTGTCTTGGCCCAAAATTAATCTATCAAAATATATTGAATTCTAGTGGCGACGGTGAGGCTAACTTTCTATCTAAGTGCATTTCTAATTCTAATGCTAACATAATATTATTTGATCTTTAGGATGAATGAATGCATACTTCAATTTTCTAGATGGTATTTATAGTTCTTTATTGAGTATATCCAATTTTTCAATGTTGGGTTGCTCTTCGTCCACTAGTTATACTATTCGAAGCTGACTATAAACACCAAACTTATCAAATGTGACATTTCCTCAACTATTTAAGCTCTTTTAATGAACACCCTATATAATTTCTCAACTAATGAATACCCCAAAAATATAGACTCAATTAATTTAGCATCAAACTTACCTAGACTTGACTATATTATTCAATATGAAACAATTGTTACCAGAAATATTTAATATAATAGATTCACAGTTTTACCATTAAGTAGTTCATTCATAGTTTTATTTAGATTAGGGTAAACATTTATTATATTCAATAAATAACATGCAGTACTGACAACATCATTTCAAAATTTCTTAAGTCGCATATATTCAGTGAGTATATAATAGGAGGGTTCTCTCAATATCCTATTTCTTCTTTTTGACACTCCAATCTATTGAGACGTTCTATGTAAAAATAAGTTTTAACTAATACCTAACTTCTTACAAACTTTAGAAATTCTCATTCTCAAATTCTCCTTCATGATCATTATGGATTGAAAATATTAAACAATTAGCCCTTCTTCTAATTCATGTAGTAGACAATTTAAGCTCAAATAAATGAGTCACTCTTACATTTTAAGAATGTTACCAAGGTAGATCTTATGTAATCATCCTCAATGATAAAAAACATAAGATTAACATCATAGAATAACTATTGATTGGGTAAAACAATCCATATGTAAGATTTGTAATGGTTTAGATGTGATAATCTTTTAATTAGTTAAAATGATGGATTGACCTATTTCTTAAGCTAATAAGTATCACATAATTGGTCATTAGTAAATTCTAGCTTGGTGTCCTTCTAACCAGATTTAGGAGAATGGTCTTCTTAAGTGTATGCATCTTGGGGTGATATATATAGTCTTCTATGCCAAAATCAATCTAGTGTTATTTTCTAACAATGGATATCTTTAAGCACACTTAAACACTTAGTTTTAAACATATAAATATAGAATTGATAAGTATGTGTTTAAAGAAAATTTTATATCAAACTCTATATCTTATAGTTGACTGATAGATAATAAGTTATAATTAAGATTATTGACTAAGAAAATATTTTCAATAGCAAAGTAATCAATCTTATCGGCCTGACAAAATCTGTGAGAAGACCTAAAGCAATTAACCCAAAGCTAATCAAAGAGGGGCGTGAATTGTTTATTTTAAAAAACCTCATAGAAATTTTATAAAAAAAAATTTTATATTTTTGGCTCAATGAAATTTTTAACAAAATAAAAACTTTTCAACCACAAATTAAAATTTTAGAAAAATAAAAATGCAATAAAATAAAAACACAGAAATTTATACTGGTTAAGTCCAACTAGACTTACGTCCATTCTCTGAAAACTCACTCTTCATGTATTGCACTATTACTAAAGTGACTATCATTTTGTTCTCACAACATGGCAGAGAAGCCCTTTATAATTAACCTCTATTTCACCAATCCTTGGTGCGGCAGAATATCATCATTTTTTCACACTCTCCAAATGTTAACAAATAACAGTCATCTATTCACACTCTCTTGTGTCGGTAGAACACCGTCGTCCTTTTACATCCTTTAGGTGTCGGCAGAGTACTGGATCTTCTTCAAAGATCTTCTCTTGAGCAACTTCAAAGAATTAAGGAAGAGATATGACAACACTTACAAAGAGATCCTCACCTTTGGGGAACCTTGTGAACCCTTCACAAATTCTACTTGTAACATCTCTTTTCACACTCTCAAACACTCTCCTGAAGCACTCTCACACTTGCTCTCAAAGAAAAAATGAAGAAGGATTCTTTCCATAGTCAGTTTTTAGGACCTTATATATGAAAGACACAAAAAAATCATCCAAAAAACAAAAAATTTAAATTTGACTGTCCATGACTGTACAGTACGATCGCAAATCGTATGTACGATCTGTTAAAAAATTACTTGTATGATCCTATACGAATTGGTTTCATGCTCTTATTATCATGAGTTGGTTAATACTATTGCAACTGGGTGGCATTTGCATTAGCTAAATGCCTAAATTCAAGAGCAGATACTTTATTAATTCATTGATACTACATTAAGTCATTAAGTTTAATGCAAATTGTTTCCTTGGATGGTAATAGTTAGAAAAATCAAATATGTTCGAGACTAAAAACTTGCTAAATGTGTTGGAGACTTTGAGGGTTTACTTGAGCTAATCAAATAAAGCTTTATAGTTATACAATTATGCAATCTCAATATTTAATTATGTGGAATTTTATCATTTCTATTTATTTATTACTTTTCAGTTTTTAGCTTTTAGTGTTTATTGTTTAACCATTTTTATTTTGCTGTTAACTCAAGTTGAAAACAGGTTCAACAATCAAGATGAAGTGTTGGCAGTTGGCACTTGGCGTGTAGCAAGTATAAGAATAAAGAAATATAATTTGAGTTTTTTTATAAACTATTTAGTTTGTACTTTGTAGATTGTAATTTATAATAAATGATTAAATGCTAAATGTAAATTGCCAAATTATATTTTTATAGTTTGACTGTTTGGTCTTACTGTTCTGTTGTTTAAGTTTAATTACTCTTTTGCTACTAATTAAATTACTACTTTAGTTTTATTACTATTTCAGTTTGACTCTGATTTTAACAAATTTTTAAAATTTTCATGGATTTAATATTTACCATTTCGGGTCGTGTTGACCTGAACCTGATCTGGGTCGAGTTCAGGTCTACAGAATTGACCAGAAACCTATTTTGGGTCGTGTCAGATACAGCCAGGTCAAATTTGGGTCTGACCCGTACATGACCCGCCGACACGAATTTCCAGCCCTAAATCTAAGTTCGTATAGTAAGAACAATACTTAAAAATTTTTCTATGCATGATTTGATTAACTACTTTCTAGAGGAACACTCATGTTAAACTGTCTCGTATGATTGAAAATCATACACTACGATTAGTTTTAAAAAAATTTATAAATTTTTACACTCCCCCAGTGTATGTGTGCACAGTTACCCAATTACAATGATACTTTTTCATACTTAAGAAAAATTATAAAAAGTATATACTTCAAATACAATAAACCCTATTCTAATCTGACTTGAAGTCTTCATCAGTCTAGAGTATGATCTCCCTGAAACGTTAGTATACACAAACAACAAAAGCAATATTTTTAATATATGAAAACAATAATCATAATAAGAATATTTTGAAATCATCAAAACACACATGATATGAAAATATAATTATGAAAACTAAGTTGTAATAATCTCCCCCTTTTTTATGATAACAAAATAATTATTATTTGAGTTGATATATAAAATATTTTTTCTCTTTAGGTCCCCTTAAATGAATGACCAATTTAAAACAAGGGGTATCCAAAAAGATGAAGAAAACAAAAAAATAAAAACTTCTAAAATCAAACAACTCGAACAAAAAGATGAATTGAATAAAAACATGAACACAAATATTCAATCTAACCATTCAAAACATACACACATCACATCACACACAAATCATGAACACACAATTACAATACAATATATACATACATATAACACACATATAACATATACATACACATAACACACATACATCAATCATCAAATAATATTATGACTCTCTCTTTTGAAAAAAACAAAAATGAAAGTACACCTTGAAATGAAAGATTTCAATAGATAAACCAAAAGAGTTGATGAAGAAAAGGATTTTAAACTAATTGCAAATATAATATTAACTTCAAAATACAAAAAAGAAAATTTTCAAAATTTTAAATCAAAGAATAACTAAGATAAAAAAGTCAACCATGATCATTGTTCATGCTAGACAAATTAAATAAAAATGATTATTGCAACAATGATAAAATAAATATTTGTTAACTTCAAATTCAATAGTGAATATAATTGTTAACTAGATTGATTTGGATTAGAGATTGAATGATAAAGGAAAGAACATAATAAAGGTTTTCAATTGGTGATATTGCACATTTTTTCAAATATTTGTGGCACATTTTATGCTTCTTTTCTATTTGGGCTAATTTTATGTCTCTTTTCACATTGAAAATAATTATGCATCTTTTCTACTTTTGCATGCTTTGTGCATTTCTCCTTCTTTCTTTTTACTTTTTGGATCTTTCCAATTTTAGTAATCTAAGATTAAATTCCATTAATGACAAAAATAGACATATTGAAAAAGAAAATAAAAAATAATAAGATATGAATCTTGTAATAATTATAGTTTAGATATGTTTATCTATAAGAGCATGAAATTGATCTCCTTGTCTACATTCGGTCATAATTTAATTTAAACTTTTGAAATATTAAATTTTTTAAGGAAAATAATTTGTAGAGTAATATAATTGAGAAACTATTCCAATGATCAACTACAAAAGTTTTGTATATTAAAAATATAAATATTTCAAGAGATACAATTCATTGCAAGTGAACAAAATATTTTAACATTTTATTAATATCAAGAGCACACACAAACATATATTTCAAAACATATCATCTCATATAACATTTCACATCATATAATGACAACATTATCACAATATAAGAAAACACTAAACTCAAGAATATACATCACAACAGCAAACAAAAAAACTCATCAGCAACAATGATAAGAATTACATCTAGAAGTCAGAGGGGCCTTGGTCTGGAGGAGGTGGTTGGTTAAACATAGAAACTTAACTATTCATCATAGCTACATTTATGTTAACCGAGTCAAACTACCTCGGGTACAACCCATATCTTCGTGATATATTGCATCCTGTTGATTAAGGAAATTCTCAATTTGATCAAAGCATTAATCAAAAAGAGTTTTCAATTTATCAAAGCGCTAAACCATTTCTTGGTAGAAATTGTGGTCAGGTCCGGTGCAGGTACAGGTACTAGTGCTGGTTCCCCCCTTCTTCCTCTAAATCATCATTCTCAGACTCTCCAAAAAAGTGCCCAAGTAGAGGCATCAGTAAAGTATATGGGTAGTTCAGTGGGAGGTTCAGGGTGGACAAGATGGTACTTCTTATCTAGGATGTAAGAAACTAAATATCTTAAAGTCACATTTTTCTTTCGCTTATGATGTGGAAGTCCAATTTTATAAAGATTATAAATGTAGTCCATAATGAGTTAGGCTTCATCAAAGGCCTTTTCAGTCATAATCAGATAGGTAATTAAGAATAAAAGTGGAGTTATATTTACGTGATCACTAACCTTAGGAATAATTAACATTCTCAAAGCATGTTGGATAATCCGGGCATTTTTATTTAGAGTGTAAACCTTAGACAAATGACTCATTTGGGCTACACCTCTAAGAGTTTGATTTATTTCAAACCAATCAAAATTTACTCTAGAGGTGAGTGTGTGGGCTCTAATCCCTTGGGTTCTCAAGTGAAGGAAGTTTCCTAGATCTTCCTTGGTAATCTCTACTCATTATTTATGTATATAGGATGTAATCATGGAGTGGTATTAATTTACTCTTATGTTGGCCAAAAAGATATGAAATATTTCTTTATGGTAAGCATATATGAGAGTTAGAATAAAAGAAAGTTAAATAGAGATGAATAAGGACATGACAGAGAAATGAATGCTACCTTGTACGAGAAGTCTAGAAGGGGTGATTTTTTGCATCATCACACTACAGGAAATTCAAGAATTATCGGTAGTTTTTTCTGGCAGTTACAATAATTTATTTTGTATTGTACTAAAATACTGGCAATTTTTTTACGGTTAGTAAACCGCTAGTATAAACTGTGTAGGAAATGATTTACAATGGTCAGTTTATGGCAGTTAACATGACTGGCAGCTTTCCGGCATCATAAATGGCTGATAAATTCTGACATTCATAGCGCCGGTTATCGTCGGTTAATCATCGGCAACTTACTGGTCGTCCAAAATGTCAATTTAATCGGTGACATAACCGACTGTAAACCATCAATTTTATCGACTGCTATATTAAAATTTTGGCAGTTATAATAAGTTGTCCGGTATTGATATTTCTAACGGCCAAACAAACCGTTGGCCGCTAGAAACCTATGGCATTTTAAAAAAAATTGATATCCCCCTCTATTTACTCAAATTTCTACAATACCTATATATAATTCAAAACATAAATAATAAATAAGGGCAACACGCCACTGTATTCAACCCATAACTATAATCCAAAATCAATATATACAATATTCAAATGAAATCCATAATAAGCATAACCAAATGTTAAAACAAACAGAAATGCATATGTTCTATAATAAATATAACATATATTCCACAATTAGATGTCCATGTCCTCCGTGTACTCATTTTCACACAACAAGCTCAATAAACCAATTGTTTAAACAAAAAGTTCATCAAATAAATAAGAGCACTAATCATCCTTTGTGTCATCGATGCCTTATGTTTCATGTGTCAGATCTTGCTATTTCGCCTTTTGATTTTCATCTCTATAAGATCGCAACTCTGACTGCATCTTGTTTTAAACTTTTCTCATCTCTTCTCTCTCCCTCTATCTCCCTCGTTAGGGCAACAATCTTCTGGCTAATAGTTTCTTCAGCTCCACTAGCATCATAAAATGTTGATATAGATAAACTGTCCTCATAAGCATAGCCTTGCAAACCCAAGCCATATACCCTCCCCCATGCCTTCTTTTAACAACATCTAACCACATATGATACTTAGAATACTAGGTCGATCCTGAAGTTGATCCCTCACTAGTAGAACTACGACTTTCCCGAACTGGTATAAAATCATCCTACGAGAATAAATCCATAAAATAAATTTATATTAGAAAATTTATTATATTCTATTTTAGTACTCTAAAAATTATACTCATATAAGCTTTTTTTTGTATTTTCATCAACCCACTGATGGTATGCTTGATGTTGGTAAGTCCTCGTATGTAACTCTAGTGGTGTTAACTCCCAGCCAAGAAACTCTTTCTGAAAATAGAAGATAAAGTTAAAATAATATGTATATATTTTTTAAACTAATTGAAAGCTTTTACAAGTCATCATCTATGTTTAGTATGAGGAACATATCCACCAGTATGAAAAGAACTTCCTAAATCCTCACAATCAAATGCTATATTCTACTTATTTTGCTCTCATATTTTTGTGAACTCAAGGCTCGCCCAAGCTCTACTCAAATTTGCCCATACTCCCTCTCCAATTCATAATGGATGTAGCAAAAACTTTCTAATGTCCGTGAATATGTCCCTAAGACGGGCCAATCCTATCCTCTCAAAATTTATTCTGATCCTCGTGCTATGCTCAGACAACCACCTTAAATAATATAGGCATAATAAATATTATTAATACAAATTAAATCAAATATTTTAATTCATGTTAAATAAATATACATAAAATTATCTAAACAATATATCTCTAATTTCCTTTAGGATATTCTTCCATGATAAGTAAGGAGCATCATATTTGCTCCTTATGATGTCCCAAATCTTATGGGTAGGTGGCCTTGAGAGATTAAAGCTGCATATTAAATTTTTTATCAATAATATATAATATATCAAATTATAATAAACTTAACAAAATAAACTGAACTTATATATTGCCCTTATGCTTAATGTATAGACGCTTATATGTTGCAACTGTAGGATCCCTCGCACTAATCTATGCTGGTGTAGATGGTCTACCGTGTTCTAGCTGCACAAGATATTGATAATAATAGGGGTGGGGGTAAGGAGGGTAAAGGATGGTGGATGGACTAGTTTGTGATGTTAGTGGGGGGTAATATAGATAGAATGGAGCTGCATGTACCTAATCTGGAGAGAAAAATTGAGGATTCATCGATATAGGAGGGATGTACCTAGGAAATAGTGGTGTTACACCAACAGCCTGTGGATCTGACTAGCCCTGACCGTGCTAACTAAGGGACTATTGCTGACTCATGGATGGTGCTGGTGATGGTATTACTAGTGGAACGGATCTCTATCCCTCACTTTCATCACCCTGTCTTGCTCTACTTAGTCCAACTTGTTGAATCTAGTAATTAGGTTGTTAAACCTAAGTTAATATCCCAAGGCTACCAAGAGGGGGGGTGAATTGGTAGTTTAAAAATTTAATCCCTCTTTGAAGATTAAGTTGAACCGAAATAAAAATTTTACTTTTAAAGTTTTTCTAGAAAATATTTTTTAACCACAGAGTTGTTAAAAATTAAAATAAAATGCGGAAACATAAAAAACTGTAAATGACACCAGATTTATAGTGGTTCGGTCTACAACCAGACCTATATCCACTCCTCAGAGGCACCCTCTGAGTATTGCACTAAAACCAATAGTGACTCTCCTTTTGCACCCACAGCAAGGCGGAGAAGCCTTTACAACACACTCTTTTTACCACTACCTGGTGCGGCAGAGAACCGTCGTCCTTTTACACAATCCCCAGTGTTGGCAGAGAACCGTCCGTCCTTTCACACTCTCCTTATGTGGGAAGAGAACCCTTTCGTCCTTTGACACTCTCCTAGTGTGGGCAGAGAACCCTTCTGTCCTTTCACACTCTCCTAGTGTGGGCAGAGAACCCTTCCGGCTGTTCACACTCTCCAAGTGTAGGAAGCGATCCTTTCGACTATTCACACTCTCCAAGTGTCGGCAGCGAACCGGATCTCCTTGACTGATCTTCTCACAAGAAATCTAGAAGGAAGAAAGAAAAGAGTGAAGTAATCCCAATTCATAAGTAGAGATTCTTACCTTTGAACTCCAAGTGAAGCCTTCACACTCCAATGGTAGGAATTCTCCTTTGAATGCACTCTTCCACTCTCTCCTTAGCTATTCTCTCAAGAGGCACGAAGATCAAATGACAAAAAGATTGGGTGGCAGTCTAATTTGGATTATATATACAAAAGACAAGAAAAATCGCCCAAAAACTGCTAATTTTCAATTCTGTACACAGTGGATCATCCCGTACGATTGTGGATCATCCCGTACGATCGTGGATCGTCCTGGACGATTTTACTTAAATGCTTTGAAACGACCCTATTTGTATATGTGTACAAAATGTCTTCGTACACACTGATTGTCCCGTACCAACTAAGTTCGTCCGGTACGAACGGTTATTACTATGTTGGTCTAGAAAACTGCTGAAAACAGTTCTAAGTCGGTTAATCGTCAGGACGAAAATTTGTTCGTCTGGATGAAATTTTTATAGAGAGCAGATCATTTTCTGACGATAATTAATTTCTTCTGGACGAAAATTTTACAGGGACCAGATCGTCCTGGATGATAATTAATTTCATCTGGACAAAATTTTTACAGAGAGCAGATCGTTTTCTGACGATAATTAATTTCGTTTGGACAAAAATTTTACAGAGACCAGATCGTCCTAGACGATAATTATTTCGTCCCGGATGAATAGGACTTAGAAAATTTTTCAAGCCAGTTCCTATTCGTTCTATGTGCTCAATAGCAGATAACTGTCTGATCGTCCCGTACGATCGGATATCGTCCCGTACGATCAGTATAACTTATATATGATCTCTTTATGTGTGTATGTGTGTTTTTATTCACTCAATTACAATCACTCCCTTTCAAATTCAATTCAAAAAAAATACAAGCTTCAAATTCACAAAGTATCTCATGTTGAATTTGATTTGAAGTTTTTGTAGTTTGGAGTCTGATTTTCCTGAAATGTTAGTACACACAAGAGCAAGTACAAATCTTCTAAAATTGTTAGGAGATAACTACACATTTGAACAATAATGTTTGGAATCATCAAAACTATACAAGTTGCAAAAATGTAAAGCATGCAAATAGCAACTATTTTAACAATCTCCCCCTTTTTGATGATGGCAAAACAATTATTGTTTGTATGATTTCAATTTAAATAAATCTCCTAAACTCCCCCTGAATTGATGAATACATGAAAATAAGGAGGCATTTTGAACCACAGAAAAAAATATTTTGTTTTTCAAAAAAAATTTAACAAAATTTCAAAATTAAACATAAAACCAAAATACAAACAAAAAACTTAACATACAAACACAAGAATTTCTCCCCCTTTTTGACAACAACAAAAAGTGAAGAAGAAATAGACAAGAAATGTAAGTAATTATATGAAATTCATTTGAAAATTTAATCTAAATGGTGATTGTGATAAGTTATGCAATCTAAAACTAATAACATTAGGTCAATTATAGAAATTCATAAAATTTAAGAAGTGATATAACATTGTAAATAAGAAGAATTTATTAAAGACATGATTCAATTTAGACATTCGAATATATAAAAACATTACAAGAGAGATGTATAAAAGTTCTATATTTCAAAGTTCAATAGAATATAAATGAACATAAGATCAATTTGAATTAACAGATTGAAAGAATTTGGAAAGAAAAGAATTACCACATGTGGCGCTTTGCGCATCTTTTTTAAATTTTTTTTGGGCACATTTTTGTGCATCTTTTGACATTGGGCTAATTTTGTGCCTCTTTTTCATATTTGTGAATCTTTGCGCATTCCTTTTAATTTTTGTACTCTTTGTATAATTTTCAAGAGTAATTGAGACCAAATCTTTTCAAAATCAATAATCTAAAATTTCAAATATTTCTAAGTGCATAAATATCACTTGAGCATAGAAATATAAAATAAGAAAACATCTATATTGCAATAATAATATTAACTTTTATGTAGTCTAAATGAATAGACATGAATTTAAAAGTTCTAATTATAACAAGTTATAAACAACTTTTAAATTTAGAAAGACTAGATTTTCTAATGTAATTAATCTCAAATTATAATCTAATTTAAGCACAATTAAGATTAAATAAGACTAATGAAATTCATAAAAATTAACCACATTCCAAAAATAAATCAAATTTGAATCAAGTACAACATGCATTGATATTAATAAAAAGGATTACATATTCTTTTCATAATATTAAAACAACTAAGAAAATATACTTAACTTTTTAATAAAGACAACTAAAACAATCACAAAAAAAATAAACACTAACACAACAAAACATTTAAAACAAAACACTAGTACAACAAACACAAAGAAATTCATCTCTCATTTTCTATTCTTCTAGAGGAGGAGGAGGAATGCCACTAAACATATTGAAGTAGGAGGCCATCATCATAACATTGGTATTGATTTCATGAACTTCATTTCTGATAATACCAATATCCTGTTGCTGCTGCAGGAGTTGAGCATCAATTTGATCAAATCTTTGATCAACATGAGTCTCAAGTCTGTCAAATTTCTCAATCAAACTCTGATAATCTGATTGAGGTGTAGAAGTTTGCGCTCCTTTTTCTTCTTCTTCAGAAGCACTGGCATGTGCTTTCCCTTTTTCCTCCTTGAAAATTGCTCTGAAAGAAGCATCATTATAGTAGACTGGCTCTTCGTATTCATCATCAGGATGCACTAAGTTGTATTTCTTTTTCAAAATATATGTAACTAAGTGTCCTAATGAGATGTTCCTTTTTCTCTTCTGCTCTGCATGTCCTATTTCTGAAAGCCCATAGAGATGATCTATGATAAGTTGGGCTTCATTGATAGGCTTATCATCCATAATCAAAAAGGTCAAAACAGAAAGGAGTGGGGTAATATTGATTCTATCACCAGCTTTAGGAATGATTGAAGATCGAAGAATATGCTGGATGATTCGAGCATTTCTGGTCATTCCTGAAACTCTAGCAACATGATTTGTTAGGCCAATTTTTCTAATCACCCTATTGACTTGATACCATTCAAATTTGTTTTCACTCATTAAGGTGTGGGCTCTATATCCTTCAGTTCTTAAGTTCAAAAAGGCACCAATGTCGTGCTTGGTGATTTCAACTTTTTGTTTGAAAACAAAAGAACTTATGCAGGAGTGGTCGGAATTAAAACTCATGTTGGCTAGAAAGTAGAGAAAGGTTTGTTTGTTGTAAATGTGGATGAGAGAAAGAATGAATTGAAACTGGGTGGAGGCAAAAAGGTGCATTACCTTAAAGTTTATCTCGCTTTGAATCAGAATGCGAGAATGTGTGATTTTGGCAGATACAAAATGAGGAAAAGATTCCTCATTTGCTTTTGACATGAAGTTTTCAGAGTTATTCCTGTGACGTTTCTTTGCCAACACCTTTTATCTTTTGCTTGAGGAGGCCATTATCGATTTAAGGTCGAAAGAGATTGAATGTGAAGTTTGGAGATGTGATTGTTGAGTTAAAATTCGTTCATATTTAAAGAAAATGATACGTTCGTCCTGGACGAAAACAGTTCGTCCTGGACAAAAAAAGTTCGTACAGACGATCCATTTCTTTCAAAATGAAAAGACTTTCATAATCAACATAATTTACGATGCGTCCTTTCGTACAGACTTTTGACTTGACCGATCGTACAGACAAAAAAATTTCGTACAGACGATCAAAAGTTAAGTCATTTTAATGTCAGTTGAAAACCGTCCCCTACAATGAAACGACGTCTGTTCGTCTGGACGAACAAAAAGTTTGTACGGACGAACTTCACATTTAAAACTGCCTTATGCACTCATCCGCTGCATTCAAACGTCCTGACGTTTGAGAAAAAATAAATATTTCGTTCTGGACGATCATTAGATTGTACATATGAACTACATTAAAAACTGCTCTCAAAATGTTTCATATCACGCAAACTGAATTTAACACACATCGTCCAGTACGAAAAATTTCGTCCCGGACGATTTCCACACATTTTTGGATTTTTGAATTTTTTAATGAAGAAAAACATTCAAAATACAGAAAACAAAGATAAAACCACATACTCTAAAATAAACTCAATCAAAATACTCAAAAATCACAAAATTCAAAACAAAAAATCAAAGACAAATAAACTAAGAAAATATAAATATCAATGTTGCAAAAAACATTTTTATTTAAGCATTCAAATCAATAACACAAAGCCTTGTTCTTAATGTACTGAAGGTATCAAAGGCTAAAAGTTTTGTAAAAATGTCTACAAGTTGATTTTCAGTTGAAACATGTGTGAGTTCAATCTCTCCCTTGGATACATGATCCCTTATGAAATGATACCTTATGTCAATGTGTTTGGTTCTAGAATGTTGAATAGGACTTTTGGAAATGCAAATAGCACTAGTATTGTCACAATAAATTGGAATAGTGCCTATAGTTAATCCTAAATCAATCAACTGTTATTTTAACCAAAGTACTTGTGCCACACAACTTCCTAATGCAATGTATTCTGCTTCTGCAGTAGATAGTGCCACTGAATTTTGTTTTCTACTAGACCATGAAACTAATGAATTTCCAATGAATTGACATGTTCCAGAAGTGCTTTTCCTATCCACTCTACAGCCTGCAAAGTCAGAATCTGAGTAACAAATAATTTCAAATGAAGAGCTAAACTTATGATACCAAATCCCTAAGTTTTGAGTTCTTAGTAAATATCTTAATATCATTTTCACTGCTGTCAAATGTGATTCTTTTGGATCTGATTGAAATCTAGCACATAAGCAAACACTGAACATAATATCTGGTCGGCTAGCAGTCAAGTAAAGTAAAGATCCAATTATCCCTCTAAATTTCTTTTGATCAACAGATTTTCCCTTAAGGTCCTTATCCAACTGAACTGAGGAACTCATTGGTGTACTAAAAGGTTTAGCATTGTCCATTTCATATTTTTTGAGGATGTCCTTAATATATTTAGTTTGACTAAAAAATGTATCTTCCTCAATTTACTTAATGCTAAATCCTAGAAAATAATTTAAATCTCCCATTAGACTCATTTCAAATTTACTACTCATTGTTTTAGAAAAATCTTCACAAAGATTTTTATTTGAAGATCCAAAGATGATGTCATCCACATAAATTTGAACAATAAGTATATCCTTTCCAATTTTCCTTAAAAAGAGAGTTGTATCCACACTTCCTTTTTCAAAAGATCTTTCAAGTAGGAAGGTGCTCAACCTCTCATACCAAGCCCTAGGTGCCTGTTTCAATCCATATAATGTCATTTTTAACTTGAAAACATGATTTGGAAATTTAGAATTTTTAAAACCTGGAGGTTGTTCTACAAAAACATCTTCCTCAATTACCCCATTTAAAAAGTCACTCTTGACATCCATTTGAAACAATTTAAAACCTTTAAAACAGACAAATGCTAGTAAAACCCTAATTGCTTCAAGTCTAGCTACAGGGGCAAAAGTCTCCTCAAAATCAATTCCTTTAATTTGATTATACCCCTTAGCAACTAATCTAGCCTTATTTCTAATGACTACTCCAGAGTCATTCATTTTATTTTTGAACACCCACTTGGTTCCAACAACACTTTGATCTTTTAGCCTTGTAGTTAGTTCCCAAACTTTATTTCTTACAAATTGATTTAACTCTTCTTGCATGGCCAATATCCAAAATTCATCAGAAACTGCTTGATCAATGTTAGTGGGTTCAATAGTTGAAATAAAGGCTGAATGATTGACTTCCTTGTTTAATCCACGCCTAGTTCTAACACCCTCACTTGGTTCACCTATAATCAATTCCTTTGGGTGGTTTTTAGAAAATCTCAAATCTCTAGGCAAAGGGTTTTCTCTTTCCAAATTCTCTTCCAAATTTTCTTCCAAATTTAATCTATCAATCTTTTGGGAGTTTTCTTCAATCTCTTCTTCAACAATATTTGGCTCTTTCAAATTTCCAGATTCATCAAATACAACATGTGTGGTTTCTTCAATGACTAAAGTTCTTTTGTTGAATACCCTATAAAATTTTCCAACACTTGAATATCCAACAAAAATTTCTTCATCTGATTTTGGATCAAATTTTCCTAAGGCAGATTTACCATTATTATGTATGAACACCTTGCAACCAAATACATGCAAATGAGA
The DNA here is from genome assembly GCA_016618105.1 of Dendrobium huoshanense. Lineage (NCBI taxonomy): Eukaryota > Viridiplantae > Streptophyta > Magnoliopsida > Asparagales > Orchidaceae > Dendrobium > Dendrobium huoshanense. The sequence continues at coordinate 22,253,734 of CM028351.1, read as the reverse complement.
CAAATTAGGTGTCCTACCTTTTAGCAACTCATAGGGTGTTTTATTCAAATTTGATCTCACATTCACCCTGTTCAGAACATAACATGCAGTGCTAACCGCCTCAGCCCAAAAATATCTAGGAAGTGAGTATTCTGCTAACATTGCTCGGGCGGCTTCTATTAATGTTCTATTTTTCCTTTCAACTACCCCATTTTGTTGAGGGGTTCTAGGGGTAGAAAAATTGTGATCAATCCCTTTTTCTTTACAGAAATTTTCAAATCTTTCATTTTCAAATTATCCTCCATGATCACTTTATATAGAAATTATTTCACTCCCTAGTTTCCTTTGAATCCAAGTAGAAAAATTTCTAAATTCCTCAAACGATTCACTCTTATGAAAAAGAAATCTAACCCAAGTGAATCTTGAGAAATCATCCACTATAACAAAACCGTATACCTTCCCTCCTAGACTTACAGTGCCTACAGGTCCAAAAAGATCTATGTGTAGAATTTCTAAAGGTTTACTGGTCCTAAGATCTTTATTGGACTTAAAAGAGGACTTCACTTATTTTTCTAATTGACATGCATGACAAAGGTGGTCCTTAGTAAAGTCTAGTTTAGGTATACCTCTCACTAAGTTCTTTTGGGTAATTCTCCTAAGGTTTTTCATACTAGAATGACAAAGTCTCTTATGCCAAAGCCATGATTCATCAGAAACAATTTTCAAACAAAAAGCAGTAGGAGATTGAATACAATTTAAATCTAGCATGTAGACATTGTTTACCCTTTTTCCATTTAGGCTTATTATGCAGCTAGTAGGTAAAAATTTTATATTATAGCCATTATCACATAGCTGACTTATGCTTAGCAAATTATGTTTTAAGCCTTCAACTAATAACACATTGTCCATGAAAAAGTTCTTCAAATTTCTAATCATACCTGATCCAACCACTTTCTTTGTGGTATTATCTCCAAGTGTAACCTTGCCTCCACTCCTAGCTTCCAGCGTTATGAATTGAGCAGTATCTCCAGTCATATGCTTTGAACATCCGCTGTCCAGGTACCATATGCTCTCACGAGGTCTTGTGTGAGAGCACTCCTGCAAAATTCTCAAATGTTAGACCTGGGAAGCCAAACAAGTTTGGGTTCACCTTTTTGAAATTTATAATAAGATGCATGCATGGTATTTCTAGGTTTATGCATCTTAGTTCTCCACACCAAACTAGTTTTCATCTTTAAAGTGCAGGTGTGAGATATATGTCCCAAAAATCCACAATTATTACATTTAACATTAGAAAAAATATTCATATGTTTTCTTCCATATGATTGTCTTCTAAGGGATTTCATGAATTTAGGATAATATTTAGGATTTGTAAAATCTTCAAGTTTAGGGGGTTCCTATTATCCTCGAGAACTCTTATTGTGAGTTTGTAAAATGAATTCATATCTTCCAAGATTCGATTGGTATAATTGATTCTATATGTCTTGCTCTCAGATTCATCCTTAAAATTCTTAAATTCTTTTTCAAGTTCAGCATATGATGATTTTAAATTCTCAAAATTTTTATTCAAGTCATCATATTCATCAAGTAGTTTCATGTGGTTGTTATCTATTAAAGCATGATCTTTCCTAAGGATTTCATGTTCCTTATTAAGCTCTTCCAATTCTAAACCTAAACTAGCATGCATCTTTTTTATTTTCCTATATGCATCATGCATGTGTTCAGAAACTTCAAACAATTCATCATAGGTTAAATCACATACCTCTTCTTGATCTGATTGTTCAACATTATCTGCCATCAAGCAAAGGTTGCTGACTTCTTCTTCTTTTTCAGTCTCAGATGAGTCTGAAGCTGAGTCCGCCCAGAAAGCTCTTTGAAACTTCTTCTTGCCCTTCTTTGCCATCGATTTCTCCTCTACCTTCTCCTTGCTAGGAGTGGCTTTGAGTTTTGGACAATCAGTCTTTATATGACTTGGTTTCCTGCATTCATAGCAAATCACTTCATTAGAAACCTTGTCATTTCTGTTATACTTACCTCTATTCCATTGCTAGCGTCTCTTCTGCTTCCTCTTTAAAAAGCTTCTTAATTGTCTAGTCATCAATGCAATATCGTCTTCATCCTCAGGTTGTGAGTGTTCACTCTCTGACTCTTTCATATTTAGTGCAATATTCTTGTCCTTTCATGGTTCACCTACATCAATCTTTCTTTGACTAACTCCTTGCTCATAAGCAATGAGTGAACCAAGAAGATTGTCAATATAATAAATCTTCAGATCTTTAGACTCTATAATTGCAGTAATTTTAGCATCATAAGCAGTAGATAAACAACGATGAATCTTATTGACTATTTCAGCATTAGTTAATTCCCTACCAAGTGCATGCAAAGAAGTGACAATTTGTGTGAATCTTGTGTACATGTCTGAAATAGATTCATTAGGTTTCATGCGAAACAATTCATAGTCATCTAACAAGATATTGAGTCTTGATTGCTTAACTTCATTTGTCCCTTCATAAGTTATACAAAGTCTATCCCATATGTCCTTTCCGCTTTTGCAAGTGGAAACTCGCATGTAGTCTTCAGATTTTAAAGCACAAAAGAAACTATTTAAACATTTGGCATTTAATTGTGCTAAGTCACGTTCTTCTATAGTCTAATCTGTATAAGGTGTTTCTATCCTAACTCCATCAACTAATCTAGTTGATTTTGTGTAACCTTCCTGGACTAGCATCCACATGCGATAATCAAGTGACTTTAAGAAAGTAGACATGCGTGTTTTCCAAAAATTAAAAGAAATATTGTCAAACAGTGGAGGTCTAGTGATAGAGTAACCCTCAGGTGTGTTTCAGTTTCCAAATATAGCCATCTACGTTAATCAAAAAGTAGTTCAAACTTATGATTTTGAAATGATGCTCTGATACCACTTGTTGAATCTAATAATTAGGTTGTTAAGCCTAAGTTAATGTCCCAAGGCTACCAAGAGGGGGGTGAATTGGTAGTTTAAAAATTTAATCCCTCTTTGAAGATTAAGTTGAACCGAAATGAAAATTTTACTTTTAAAGTTTTTCTAGAAAATATTTTTCAACCACAGAGTTGTTAAAAATTAAAATAAAATGCAGAAACATAAAAAACTGTAAATGACACCAGATTTATAGTGGTTCGGTCTATAACCAGACCTACATCCACTCCTCAGAGGCACCCTCTGAGTATTGCACTAAAACCAATAGTGACTCTCCTTTTGCACCCACAACAAGGCGGAGAAGCCTTTACAACATACTCTTTTCACCACTACCCGGTACGGCAGAGAACCGTCATCTTTTTACACAATCCCCAGTATTGGCAGAGAACCGTCCGTCCTTTCACACTCTCCTAGTATGGGCAGAGAACCCTTTCATCCTTTCACACTCTCCTAGTGTGGGCAGAGAACCCTTCCGTCCTTTCACACTCTCCTAGTGTGGGCAGAGAACCCTTCTGGCTGTTCACACTCTCTAAGTGCAGGAAGCGATCCTTTCGACTATTCACACTCTCCAAGTGTCAGCAGCGAACCGGATCTCCTTGACTGATCTTCTCACAAGAAATCTAGAAGGAAGAAAGAAAAGAGTGAAGTAATCCCAATTCACAAGTAGAGATTTTTACCTTTGAACTCTAAGTGAAGCCTTAACGCTCCAATGGTAGAAATCCTCCTTTGAATGCACTCTTCCACTCTCTCCTTAGCTATTCTCTCAAGAGGCACGAAGATCAAATGACAAAAAGATAGGGTGGCAGTCTAATTTGGACTATATATACAAAAGACAAGAAAAACCGCCCAAAAACTGCAAATTTTCAATTCTGTACGCAGTGGATCGTCACGTACGATCGTGGATCGTCCTGGACGATTTTACTTAAATGCTTTGAAACGACCCTATTTGTATATGTGTATGAAATGTCTTCGTACACACTGATCGTCCCGTACGAACTAAGTTCGTCCGGTACGAACGGTTATTACTAGGTCGGTCTAGAAAACTGCTGAAAACCGCTCTAAGTCGGTTAATCGTCAGGACGAAAATTTGTTCGTCTGGACGAAATTTTTACAGAGAGCAGATCATTTTCTGAAGATAATTAATTTCGTCTGGACAAAAATTTTACAGAGACCAGATCGTCCTGGATGATAATTATTTCGTCTCGGACGAATAGGACTTAGAAAATTTTTCAAGCCAGTTCCTATTCGTTCTATGTGCTCAATAGAAGATAACTGTCTGATCGTCCCGTACGATCGGATATCATCCTGTACGATCAGTATAACTTATATATGATCTCCTTATGTGTGTATGTGTATTTTTATTCGCTCAATTACAATCACTCCCTTTCAAATTCAATTCAAAGAAAAATACAAGCTACAAATTCACAAAGTATCTCATGTTGAATTTGATTTGAAGTTTTCGTAGTCTGGAGTCTGATTTTTCTGAAATGTTAGTACACACAAGAGCAAGTACAAATCTTCTAAAATTGTTAGGAGATAACTACACATTTGAACAATAATATTTGGAATCATCAAAACTATACAAGTTGCAAAAATGTAAAGCATGCAAATAGCAACTATTTTAACACAACACTCAAATGCTTTTTATGAGAAAACTTTAAGGCGAAGGATCTACAAGGAGGATCATTACCTTAGGCCATCTACATTAAAAGAAGCAATTAGTAGAAATTAAAAAAAACTATTCAAAATCATAAATTAAAAATTAAATTATAAGTGCTCCAAAGATTTGTACAAGTAGAACTTAAAAAAAATAGAATATGGATAAATTAGTTATAACAAACATAAATAATTATATAATACATAATAATGATTAACATACAAACAGGATTTGATTAGAGACATTTAATAAGATATGTTTAGTAACTCAATTTCAAAAAATATAATTAAATAAGTATAATATAATAAATTATAAAAAAAATATTCAAAATAAAAAAAAAATTATTACTCCCCAGGGTATCTTTACTTTTTTTTCTCATTCTCACTTGATGAGCTAGTTGAAATATTTACATATTCTAACTGTATTTTAATATTATGGGTTGTATTTGACATCTCCTCATATTCAACAGACATATAATTTGACATCTCATCCTCTTGATGAGCAATTGCTACAATCTATTATTAAATAATTATTCCATGGACTTTTATTTTTATTATAGCTAGCCAATCTTATTTTTCCATATGACCACTGGGTTATTTGTTGAAATAAACTTAAACAGCTTGAATTGCTAACACAAATGGATCAAACTTCCCATATCTTCTATTATATTTTACGTATACTAAATCATTCGTATGATAAACTCTTATGCCTCTATTCTTTATTGGATCATACCATTGACAATTAAATAAATATACAAAGTTTTCATCTTTGCCTGGGTACCACAGGTCAAGAAGCTCATTCAGAATACTGTAATAACTACACACATCTCCTTCATGAGTATTCCCTTAAACACTTACTCTATATTTTTTTGTTTTTATTCATTCACTCTATAATTAGAATGAAATTTGAACTCATTCACTATATATATTGGTCACGTCTTGACTCTTCACATTGGGCCCCATGCTAGTGCATGTAGACATTTAATGAAACACTTGTTATCAACATTATGTAACTAAGAAAATTTTTAAATGTTATAGTTTTTAGTATTAAATAAGATGTAATTTAAATAAAAATTTTAAAATTTAAGTGCTCACATAAGATCTAAACCAAACTAGAAATTTATTTGTAATAATTTGCTCAATATCCATAATATTTGTTAGAGGCAAAATACTTACGATTATTTAGTATTTCAAAGAAACATTACTCTTTCTACACATTATGAAAGAACTTAGTTTAAGATTGGTTGGACTTCTTCACAGTTCAGTAGCACATACAAATTTATTTTTTTATTTTTAAATCATTGAGAAATCTTTCAACACATTTACCACCGAGCTTTCCATGACTTCTAAAGACAAGTAGTGCAGCCTATAATTATTCTTCTATATCGAAGTTCATATTATGACCAATCTTTGTTCTTGTACTCCTTACATGGGGCTCTAAGTTGTAAGAGCATAAGTGAGTAGTTTCTTGAGATAAATATTATTCACATATTGATCATTCTGATTGTGTTTTATTCTTAACATATTTTTCAACTTGTTCAAATTTCTATTAAATAATTATAATTATCATGCTAGTAAATATATATTTGTTAACTTATTTAAAAATATTTAAGACAACTTAATAAAAAATATTTTACCTCTCGAAAGGGTACATCTAACGCTATTATACAGGTTCACCAACTAATTTTATAAGGTATATGGATTGGAAGATGTTCCATAAAATCAAAAAATCTCATGGCAAATTTTTTTTTTTTAACTTGCATATGATAATTGGTATGTTCTTCTTGTTCCTCCATAAAGCAACTTTACTTAGTTTAGATAAACATAGGTCTTTGAAGAAAACGCTAAGCTCGATCAACGGATTCTATGTGTAATCTAATAACATACATACTATGATCAGAAGGAGAACCTCTAAATAACCTCGCATACTTAAGATATACACATCAGCTTAAGTTTGATACATAGCCATCAGACATTTATAAACCTTTAAACCACTAATAAATTGATCTTTTTTGCTCTAATTTGAAAGAGTAAGGTGCTTTGGGCTTCATTATTTTGTCATTAGTGGTTGTTACTAATTCTAAATTTTTTTGCTGGTAGTACTCTTTAATTAGCTTTGGCATTATCCTTTCTCTTACCTTTAATATCTATAATTGTATTAAAAATATTATCTAGGAAGTTCTTCTCAATATGCATAACATCTAGATTATGCTTTATCAAATTTATTCTCCAATATGATAATATCTAAAAAAATACTTTTTTAATTCAATTATATTGAACACCATATCCCAAAAATTTAGACTCTGATAATATTGTAAAATCAATAATTAATGAAAAGTTAGAAAGTCTCTGTAATACGTCATCACCACTTAATCTTGGTGGAAGAGGTAATCTCTCTACTCTACTTTTAATGAATGCTTCATTATTCCTCCTAAACTGATGATCAGTAGGTAGAAACATACGATGACAATCAAACCAAGTATTTTTCCCTCTATATTTTAATATGAAAGCTTTAATATTCTCTATGTAGTAAGGGCACGTTAATTTTCCTTCTGTGCTCCAACCAAACAAGATACCATAAGCTAAAAAATTACTAATGATCCAAAGCAATGCAGCTCAAAGAAAAAAAAATTATTTGGTTGAGATGTTATATGTGAGGATACCTTCTTCCCATAATAACTTGAGATCATCAATTAATAGTTGCAAAAAATATCTATTTTTTATTTTTGGATTATGTGGTCTAGATATTATAAGTGTTAAGAACATGTACGGGGAAGTCATATACATCTTTGGTGAAAGGTTGTATGGTGTTAGTATAACTGGCCAATAAGAGTACGATGAAGCTGCTTGACTATATGTAGTAAAACCATCAGCACATAATCCCAATCTTATCTTGGGTGGTTCATCAACAAATGAAGCATGTCATCGATCAAAATATTTTCATATTTCATCATATGATATATGAGAAACAATACAAATATTTATTAATTTATCCTTATGTCATCTCATATAACCTGTTGAACTCATTGATGCATAGAGCCATTAAAGTATTGGAATGATCAGTAAATAAAATAAACAATAATATGAAACACTTTCTTTTGATAATGTTGTTTTTTCAATTTTGGTTTAAATCGAGGTGCATTGCATGTGCGATAATAAACTTCTGTTGCGTCATTCTTATAGTACAACATACATCAATTGATACAACAATAAATTTTTTTTAGTTGTGAGTCCCAACATGGATATTAATTTCTTTGTTCGATACAAATCTGAGGGAATTAAATTATCCATTTAATTTGTTTCCTTGAGAAGACCAATGAAGTCTTCGAAATAATCACGAGAAATATTATATTCAATTTTGATACTTAGCATTCTCACTATAATTGATAATTCTAAATGAGTTTTGTAACCATTCAAAATTAGTTTTTGAGCTGCATATAGTAACTTAAAAAATTTGTTGCTATCTATATTTGGTGTCTCTTCTACAATAGCCCTTAAATTAAGATATGCTACCTCAAAAATAAGTTCTTCATATGGTCTAGTCATTTGATCTTCAACAAATGTTTCAAAAGCTGTGGATGAACCAGCATGAGTATCTCTGTGTGGCTCGTACTCACCATATGAGGTCCAAATCTAATAGTCTGAAATAAATCCCCTATGATATAAATCAACCTTCACATCATCGGGCTTAAGGAATGCTTAATTTTTGTGCTTTAAATATGGACATTTAAATATTCCATGAAACTTAAAGGAAGGTAGTTGAGATGCAACATGAATAAAAGTCTCAACTCACTGTATAAATTCATCTGTCAATCCTCTTCAACCCGATAACAATCTGTTATACATCCAATATCTCTCTTTTTGGATAGTCATTTGGATGTTAAAGTAAACGTTCCCTACATAGTTATGAAATTAATTATTAGAAGATATACAGACTGAATAAGTGTGTTTTACTTTTGTACAAGTGTACTTTACTTGAACTGGATTGCATTCACCAACCATCCAATAATAGTTTAGGGTTTGATACCTATGTTTGAATAAGATATTTAAGTATTTCAGGTCTAACCATCATTTTATATAATTTTTTCTTAAGTTTGAGGAGACTTTTCTATCACATAGCAAGTCTGAAACATTCCTCCACTTTAACCATCCATCTTGAATTCTATTAATAATAACCCTATCTATTTCACCATCACTCAAAATAATAGATCAAATATATTTAAAATATAACTCTTGCATACATATCCTTAATGAAATTAAAAACACTTTTGTTCCCATCTTTAGTTTAGAGCTAAAACAAGTTAGACAACCATATTTAGGTAGCAATAACCCCTTTTTCAACCATCTGACGTGATAACATACAAAAACTTTTAGGAGCCCGAAGGCTCTCTCTATGAAATCCTACAGTCATATATTTATCCTAAGGGATACATAGAACTCTCTTTGGCAAGCATTAAGTCCTTAAACTACCGACTCTATAATAAGCTTCTATGTGCTATGTGGACTAAAGCAGCAAGAAAAAAGCATACACCAAGGTACAACCCTTTGCAAATTTCTAGCAAGAACATCCATTACTAAAGCAAAAAGATATGTACTTAAATATGATCCTTAATATAATCCAATAAGTAATAACTCTTGCATGCATATCCTTAATGACATGAAAAAAGTATACACCAAGTTACAAACTATTACAAATTTCTAGTGAGAACATCCATGACTATAATAAAAGATATGGATTTAAAATCGATAAAAAAACATTAACTCTTGCATACATGACATAATCCAACAATCTATGCTCCATAACTCTCTCCCACATATATTAAAAGAAAAAGAATGCAAACCTTAAATATATAGTTCGAGGCATTACCGATCAACGACTTTCACAGGTAGAATAAGGGGTGATCGGTAGCCAGAGTGGGAGAGAGTTTTCAGCCGGAGATAGCATGTTGGTGGTTAGATTCCTGCACAGGTAGCCAAAGCGGTGATCACGAGCAAGGGGTTTGAGAAATGATATGCAAAGAAGAGATGAAGAGGAAGGCTTGGTTTGGCCAATATTAAGGCCATTTCTGTCAGTTTTCTAATGGTTTCGACCACCGGAAACAATCACTTAAAACCGGAGGCTAAAGGTGCCGATAAAACAAAAACCCATTGCCTTTACCAGGAGTTATTATATCGCCACTAATTTCGACCGTATATTATTAAAAACCATAGAATAAGTTTCCAGTTACTACTAGCTTTTGGACTGCCGGCTTAACCGCTCGTAAGCCCAGTGGTTATATAATTGTCGATAAAGGCCACCAATAATTCTTGATTTTCTTATAGTGACAGTAGATAGGGCTATTGAATTCTTCTTTCTATTGGACCAAGAAACTAAAGAATTTCCTATGAATTAGTAAGTTTCAAATGTACTTTTCTAATCAACCTTAGAACTTGCAAATCTGAATCAGAATATCTAATAATTTCAAAGGAAGAGCTGTGCTTAGAATACCAAATCCCTAAGTTTTGAGTTCCCAAAAGATATCTCAGAATCTTTTACTGCTATTAAATATGATTCTTTTATATTAGATTGAAATTTAGCACACAAACAAACACTCAATATTATATCTGGTATGCTAGCAGTTAAGTAAAGTAATGATCCAATTATACCTCTAAATAAATTTTGATCAATAGATTTTCTCTTTGGGTCATTTTTTAATAGCACTAAGGAACTCATTGGTGTAGTCACTGGTTTAGAATTATCCATTTTATGTTTATTAAGGATGTGTTGGTGGAATTTTGAAAATATGTTTTGAAAATATTGGTTTTCTTTGGGAGTTAAAGTTAAATTCTAATTCTAAAATTGAATCATCCTGTTAGAAAGAATATATCACCTCGAAAGATGAAAATAAAATTTCATAACGGCGTTCAGATTTAGAATTATGAAATTCATCTTGAATATTGTGAGCAGATGCTAAAGAGAAATTCATATGACCCCGAAGGGTCAAAATGAGGTTCAATTGAATATCCAGCTACAATATTCAAGAAGTGTGATCGTTAGGTTCACATCCAAAGCCTTATCAAAGAAAGATATATCTCTCCGAAGGGAGAAAATATCGTTCGATGATAATTCTTTAAATATGATAATAATGATCACTAGTATTTTAAGTTTTTCCAAAGAAATCCAATTGAGTTTTGAAAAATTAATTTTTAAAATCAGGTGTGCGTGGTTCTAAATCTCCTACGAGCGCAAGCCCTCGTAGTTAATTACATCGTAGGGAGATAAAATCTCCTACGAAAACTCTCGATTAAAATAGTGGCAAAATTTTATTAGATTTTCTAGGAGTGATATCAAAAAGGAAGTGAATTTTTGGAAATTCAACATGGAATGGATCAAAATTGAGCAGTTATTAACGGAGTTAAAGGAGGAGAGGTACGGGACACCTTGAGATTCCAGAACCATCTGGAAGTGTCCCAACTTAATCTAAGTGTTGGGCTTTATGTTTTAGGATTGAAATGAAGCTTTAATTAGAGTTAAGTATTTTATTAGAAATTTGGGACTATATTCCCGAAGTTTGGGGTCTTATAATCAAAGATCTGCCCCGGAACCTAAATCTATTTTGGACACTGGACCACAGTCGTCCGATCCTAACTAATGCAGTGCAAAGTCTGGACTTACCCCGGCCTGGATTGGGGAGCCAGCTAACCACCTAATCAATTTAAAAGAGATGAATCCGGTCTTTTATGAAAGAGTGGTAGGGACGTTATAATTAAAGTTTTGAAGAATTGGGGCCGACATCTAGAGATTCTCCTAATTGACCCCTTTGACTTATGTTGGGTGCTAAAATGCTAAGGACTATGATATTAAAATTTTGACTCTTTTAATTTGTATCTAATGCAATGCATGCTGGTTGACAACTTCCAAATCAAGTATGCTTGAAATTTTAAAACAGGCTTATAAAATAATTTTTTAGAAGACTAGACTTCACCAGGTCCGGCACCTCGTCCTCATAGGTCAGACTATCCGGACTCTACCCGCAGGCGGGGAAGGGTCTAAAGCAAGGAAAGAGTAATGCAGAAATATGCATGCGACCCCGGGGTCGATCCCCGGCTAATTCCCTAGATTCGTTATCTTTCTATGTTATTTAGACTCACTAAAATTTTAGACTTTTAAAATTATGAGTAGAAAACTTTCACACCCTCACGAGCCTCACGTATCCAGACGAAAACAAAGAGCGGCATGCAATCGCCAAAAAACTAGTAAAAACAAGTAATCCTAAAGGCAATCAAATCATCACATCAAATATAAATTAATTAATAAATGTCCATAGGCAGAATTGCCTTGCTTATTACAAACCAGAATATTATAGAAAGTAAAGTGGCCGGGCACCACTGACAACAACCTGGATTCTAAACCTAGTAATGACGCAAGTTCTTTTGAGTGGGATACTCTCAATCTTCAAATCTTCAAATCTTCAATCTCATTCTTCTTTTGACTCCTTTTCTTCAATCTTCTTGGAATCTTCATAGTGGATTACCCAAATGGACAAGAGGGCACTTCCCTCTAAGGGGGAGGCCACTCTTTCCTCTTTGGGTAAGGAAGAGGTATGATCCAAATTTGGATTTCCAAATGGAAAAGGAGTATTTCTTAAAGGGGTATCCTTTCCTCTTTGGAATCCAAGCTTTGAGTCTATGTATCCCAACTCAAAATCAACTTTCACAACACTTGACACTTACACAAATTACATTGGTATCAAAATAAAAATCTAGACTCACCTGCAGGGTTATCCTAAGCAATTAATATATAAAAAGTAGTTATTCCCAAGCAGTTGTATATGAGCATAAAAGAAAGTAAACACACTGGCCACGCTCTTTTTATGATTTGGGGGCTTTAGCAGCTGAAGCACCTGTGCAAAGAGTTTATAATATTTATGCATTTTTTGATTTGCCCCCTTTTTATATTGCCCTGCATGAGCGTGGCCACTTGCAGAAAACTATGTCAACATCCAGATCGTACCTAACCTAAGGGTAATCTAGTCGCCAAACACATCAATTCATCAACAGAGTACAGAAAAAGTAAGCAGACACAGCAGAGCAATTTCATCCACAAAATGCAGTGAAAACTACGAAAAATCCGGCACACGGCAGTAAAGTAAACACCGGCCTAACCTAGATCTAGAGTTGGTTGTCCTAGCACATCATCTAAAGTGTGTGAGAAAGGTCGTGTGGCTGGGATAGATCCTAAAGTAGGTGATTAGTTAAAGTTGTTTAAAAGTTTGGATTTGTTAAGGCTTAGAAGGGGATTTAAATTAAAATTTAAATATTAATGAATTAAGAATTTTAATTAGACATATTTTAAAAGTTAATTGATTACTACCTTTGTTTCACACCGAGGCCGTGAAGTTTATTTCACCTTCCTTGGGGCTAATCTAATAGCCTCGTAGGCCTGGGTTACCCAGTAGCAATCGGGGTTGATTAAGTTATTTAAATTGGTTACAATTAAAGGCGTGGATTGATATTAAAGGGAGTTGGTTACTGATTTTAATGGGTTGGTTGAGAATTTTATTATCCTATTAAGAAAATTCTGGAATTTGAAAGGGTTAATGGGTTTTAAGAGATTATCCGGATGTGTTAACTAAGGGGTCAAAAATTGACTTTCCAAATTAGGATTAATCTTAAGGGTTTCAGATTTTTAACAAATACTAGACATTATTATGAGTTGTTAGACAGGTGGCACATTCAATTTGGAGTTTTCTATCAAAAGTTATGATTTTTAGAGTTTTGACCCGGTTTTGACCTAGGGTTGACCAAAATGTTGACTTTTTTACTTTGACCAGATTTTGGGGGTTTAAAATTTTTAAAAAAAAACTAGATTTTAATTAGAGTCATTAGCCACAGAATTTGATTGATTTGGAATTTTCTACAATTAGTTATGAATTTTGGAAGTTTGGATATTTATTGAAATTATTAAATTGTTTCAATTAAGGGTCATTTTAGTGATTTGATCCCAAATGAGTCCCAAACTTCTTGAAATCAACTACAAAGATCAGAAATGATCTAAGGAGAGATCAGCAAGTGTTTAAATTTTTTTTTGGGATTTTTAATAATTTTTAATTAATTAAAAGTGATTAAATATTGATTTTGATTAAAATTAAATTAAAGTAGATTTTAATGTCAAATTAATGTAATTTCAATTTTCAATGATTAAGAGTATAAATATGGTTAATTAGAGGTATTATGGGTATTTTTTGGAATAAATATAAATTTATGATGATTTATTTAATTTTTTAAGTCCTTAAAGGGGCTGAAACCTGACATGCTTAATTTTCTAACCTAATGACATCCAAATTGAGTCAAATTTAAACCTAAGGTATATGATGTCACTAAGTTTACTATGTTTAAGTTTCACCCATATTGGGTGTGTGTACAATCCCCTATGCATTTTCTAAGGTTTCTAGACATTTCCTTAATTATTTTTCCTAGGTGTCTCTACTATTTAAATAGGCATGAAACTTGGTGTGTCTAACCCTGACATACATTTAAGCATACCACAGAAATATTACAGCAAAATACTAAAACCCTAAGGAGTTATGAATTTTCAAAGTTTAGGGTCCAAAATAGACCATTTACCTTAAAAATTCATATCACAGAAATCTATTGAGCATATAAATCTAGAAATATTATTAAACATGCCTAAGATACTCAATAATCATCCACCAAAATTTGGGCTTCATTTGATCACTGGATTGTGAGAAAATAACAATAAATGAAATTAAGATAAACTCAAATATCTCACAATACAGACATCAAATCAATATAATTTTAATTTTAATAAATACTACATTATATTATCTTTCCAACGAGCCTAATAACGCCCAATTTGGTGGAGAACTCGATTTTCTGTGAATTTTTGAAGATTTGGAGCATTTAAAGCATTTTTTATTCAAATTTGGGTCAAATCAGCTGACGGTGACGTGGCGGCGTGGCGTGACGCCACGTCACCCTCCCATACCACGGGATGACCCATGTTCAAACATGGAGGAAGCCGCATGGTATACCCAGATCTGAGCCGTCTGATCTTCGATCGGACGGTCCAGATCGGCTCTAGTTCATTTTGAATAGAAATCTTTAAACGCTCATATCTTTCAAAATACTCGACAAAATTGCACGAAATTTAAACTGTAGCTAGAGGGAAATATGATCTTACAATGCCTGGAGTTTGGAAGCTCCATTCATTGTAAAATTGCTACAGTTTCAAATTAAAATTTAAACTTAAAATGAGCATAACTTACGATCCAACCTTCGGATGTTTGCGATCTTTAGCTTGTGGGAAAGCTGCAGCAATGCTCTACAACTTTACTGAGGAAGAAAAAAGCTGGATCTCACTGGATCGAAAGGTATATTGGAAAGTCCTCTTTCTCTCTCTAGAATGCTCTCTCCTCACTAAAATAGTGATTTGAGGCTTGGAAATGGTTGAGAAAAGCTTGGGAAGGCCTTGGAATGTGTTGGAGTGTATGAGAGGAGCTCTTGGAAGGTTGAGGGCTGCTGGAGTTTGAAGATTTTGATCCTATCAAAGGGAATGATAAAAAAGGCCACCTTTAGGTCAAGTTTTCCCTCACTTTACCTTTGGCTTTTGGATTGGATGGTTGAGATTTGATTTGGAGTGGTTTTGGATGAGTGCCAAGTGTCCCCTATGCTGCCCAAAGCTATGGAATAGGGTTGGTGGTTGAGAGTGACATCTCTTGGTCCATGTGAAGAGGGACCACACCTTTTTCCCCATTTGGTTGAACCAATGCCAAGCCTTGTTAAAGGGGGTTGGTTTAAGCTCTATTAGGGGAGGAAATGTGTCACATCACATCATGTTTGAGCAGGTTCTAGACTAAGCCATGGATTGCCAAGGTGGCTTGATGATGTGGCCAAGAGTTTGAGATCAAGGATTTGAATTTTTAAGTAAATACATGAAGTTAAAGAGGATTTTGACCTCTCCAAATGAGTTGACCAAGTCAACCTAATATGAGGATTGACTTGAAAGTCTTTGGACATGTCATGGGTGTCCAATTGAATTATTTTGAAGGATTTATTTGATTCAAATGGGTTGAATGATTGAATTTGACAAGTTTGTAGGTTAAGGGTTGATTTGGTGAACCATAGTTGACTTGGTCAACTTGGTCAAACCAAAGAGTAAGTTTGGGTTCAATGTATTCCTAAAGTCATTTAGGATCCATTGAAATGACATTTAGAGAATATTTCAAAGGTTGATAAGTCAAATCAAATTGAGTTTAGGCCAAAAGTCCAAAAATCCTCCTTTAAGGGCATTTTGGTCATTTTGGTCTCAAGTCAATTATGGGTCAAATTGAATCTAAAAAGATATGGATTATTGCTTAACAAGTCAATATCAAGGTATTAGGAGGGATCAAAAGATTTGGAGGGGGATCCAAAGTCAAATTCCACTAGGTGAAAGGCCTAGTGGCATGGATTGTAAATATTCAAAGGTTTTGCAACATTTGGAGTTGGATTAAGTTTAAAGGGTTAGAATCCTTCAAATGAGCTCAAATTTGGAGGGTTGCCTCTAGAGACATGTCTTATCACTTTGCAAGTGATAGAACCTGAATCAGAGACCATTTGACTGGGTTTTGAAATGTTTGAAAAATTCTTTTAAAAGGGTCTTTAGGACAAGACCTTAAGACTTTGAATTTGAGTTTAGACTTCTGGATTTGGAATGGATTTTAAGTTTGAATGATTAGTATTAAGTATCCAAATCATTTACAATCATATGGTGATTGTTAATGAATGGATGAGTTTAAAGCTAGATTGAAGTTTGGATCAAAGTCTAAGTTGAAGGTTGGATTGTCAAATTGATTGGATCAAGGTTTGGATATGTTTGAAACTTGAATTAATTTGAATTTGAGTTGAATGAAGTTTGAGATATAAATTGATCAAAGGTAGGAATCAAATTGAAGTTGGAGTTGATCAAGTGTAGGAATTGATTTGAGGTTGAGGTTGATCAAGGGTGGGGATTGATTTGAAGTTGGAGTGGTCCTAAGATCTAGAGGAGTTCTAAGATCTAGGATTTAAGGGAATCCTAGGCTCTAGAGTAGGCTCTAAGGTCTGGCTCTCGGAAAGAATCCTAAGGTCTAGAGTGGATCCTAGGATCTAAAATTAATCTGGAGTTTAGAAGGGCCTTAGTGACCTCATACAAAAATGAGGTCAACAAATGGACCCCCAATGTGTGTGGTAGAAGGAACTTCTATTGCACACATTGGCGTTGACCGAATAGGAGTAGGATCTTAAAGAGTTGAAGGAAGGGCATCACTCAACCTTAAGTCCATTGGAAACTAGTGAAAAGCTTACACCTATTTTGAAGAGAGGACTGGAGAAACCAAGGTAGGGAATACCTAACCTCGGGTCTAAGGAAGGGAATCACCCAACCTTAGGCCTATAGGATGCTGATAGAAGACTTACTCCAAATAGGCAGATTAACTGGAAACCAAAGTAGGGAATACCTAACTTTGGGTCTAAGGAAGGGCATCACCCAACCTTAGGTTTACAGGATGCTGATAGAAGACTTACTCCTAGTAGACGGATTAATTGGAAACCAAGGTAGGGAATACCTAACCTTGGGTCTAAGGAAGGGCATCACCCAACCTTAGGCCTATAGGATGCTGATAGAAGACTTACTCCAAATAGGCAGATCAACTGGAAACCAAAGTAGGGAATACCGAGCTTTGGGTCTAAGGAAGGGCATCACCCAACCTCAGGTCTACAGGATGCTGATAGAAGACTTACTCCTAGTAGACGGATCAACTGGAAACCAAGGTAGGGAATACCTAGCCTTGGGTCTAAGGAAGGGCATCACCCAACCTTAGGCCTATAGGATGCTGATAGAAGACTTACTCCAAATAGGCAGATCAACTGGAAACCAAAGTAGGGAATACCTAACTTTGGGTCTAAGGAAGGGCATCACCCAACCTTAGGTCTACAGGATGCTGATAGAAGACTTACTCCTAGTAGACGGATTAACTAGAAACCAAGATAGGGAATACCTAACCTTGGGTCTAAGGAAGGGCATCACCCAACCTTAGGCCTATAGGATGCTGATAGAAGACTTACTCCAAATAGGCAGATTAACTGGAAACCAAAGTAGGGAATACCTAACTTTGGGTCTAAGGAAGGGCATCACCCAACCTTAGGTATATAGGATGCTGATAGAAGACTTACTCCTAGTAGACGGATCAACTGAAACCAAGGTAGGGAATACCTAACCTTGGGTCTAAGGAAGGGCATCACCCAACCTTAGGCCTATAGGATGCTGATAGAAGACTTACTCCAAATAGGCAGATTAACTGGAAACTAAAGTAGGGAATACCTAACTTTGGGTCTAAGGAAGGGCATCACCCAACCTTAGGTCTACAGGATGCTGATAGAAGACTTACTCCTAGTAGACGGATCAACTGGCAAACTAGGATGGTGCCACGAAGGGCGTACTCCATCACTAGCGAATGGGAATCAGGATGGTGCCATGAAGGGCGTACTCCACCACTAATCCCCAGGTCAAATGCTAGGGTGGTGCCACGGAGGGCGTACTCCACCACTAGCGGGCCTAATCCTAAGGGAAGGAATGACCTAACCTTGAGAAAAAGAGAATTGAAAACAATTGATTGATGATTTTTAACTTGATTTGATTTCTATGAATTTTAAGGGGTGAATTTGATGTTTAACTTGATCCTCATCATGCATGATACTTCTTAAAGAACCACCCAAATGAAATGAATCATCCGGTGGCATCTTCAAAATTAATCAATTGTCATGAACCTCCCTTATAGATTATCTCTAAGGTGGTCTATCTAGTCAACATTGATTTAAAGCTTGCATTGATCTTATGGTGGACTAAAATTGGTCTCCAAAGGAGTACAACCAAGTCTCCTACTTGGAAAGTCCTGAGGTGACACGATTCATCACAAGCTTAAATCATACGTGACTTATGTCATTTCAAATTTTATTGAGTTCAAAGCAACTTTCATCAAGGCCTTTAAGATCATCCAATTGGAGTCAAGCACTCTTCTTAGTTGTGACTCAATTTTGAAAGTCAATTTTGTGCGATGTAAAACACACCTCTATTTGAGAACAACCTTGGACCCAACATAGAGTGTTATTTTACATAGTGGATCTTAAAAGAAATGATGCCTATGTTTAAAGATTCACATATATCTCTTGAGAATGGGATTTGAATTCTTATCGAGAATAGAAGATTCATTCTTTTTATTGAAAATTTCCTCTTAATCATTTGGACCCTGTCAAAATGACAAGTGGGAACAAATTCAAAAGTATAGTAAGAAGTAGAGTGACCCCAATTGACCCGAAAAGAGCCAAGGGTTTTGGATTTTGTTGACCCAGATCAAATTTCATAGAAACTGAACTAGGTTCTCCCTTATAGAAATTTTGAATTAAAATCAATTTCAAAAAGGCGTAAGTTGGATAGAGAAATTTAATCTTTTCAATTCTCTTGCATAGAATTTTCTATCTAATAAACAGTCCAAGCATGACAATAAATCTAGATTCAAGATTTTTTAAAGTCAAGCTGTTAAAAATGATCGGGCTCTTTGAGATTTAAGGATTTAAAAAGAAGGAAGCCTCTTTCATTTTTTTGTGACATGCTTTGCACATCTTTTTATTTCTTTGGCGCACTTTACGCTTCTTTTGATTTTGAATTTTTTTAATGCACTTTGTGCATCCTTTGAATTTTTTTTTTAACAAGAGGCTTCACTTTCTTTAAAACCTTAAAATAATTGCTCTTTTTTAATTCAGGATTATATCGCAAGTATAAGAGAAGGAAATTCATTTTCTTATCCAAGGAAGAATAATCCCCAAATTGGACCTAATCTTTTGATAAGAAAATATCAACTTGACTTTGAAATTCATTGAATAGATTTAGAACATGCAAGAGAAGCCTATAAGATGAAAAATCACGAGAAGACTAAGAGGATTTTCATTTCTAAAACCAACTTAAGTTTGATACAAATTCTAATTCAAAAATCAAATCAACCCGCAGAAGCGGTGGGAGGGAGGGGCCTTTAAAGATCCAGAGGGGTCAACCATAACTCTCTCCTATTTTTGATTTAAAGTAGAGGTCAATTTTCATTAAAAAGATGGATCAACTATCTTGAAAATTTGGACCCATTACACTTGAGAAATAATATGATTTTCTTCAAAATAGCATGTGCAGGTGGCAAGACCCTATCAATATAAATTATATTTCCACAATCTCTTAAAAGAAAGAGATTGTATTGGGGTTTGCACTATCCCTAACTAATGATGCATCATCTCAATTTAAGGATCTATCGCGATAGGACCCATCTAGAAGTTAAATTCAAATGGTGTCACTATCTGATAAGATCTCATATCCATTATTATTTCCCTCCCTAATTACTAGTAACCTAGCAATTATGAGAGTGGCACCCCGGGTGGTTTCTGCACATCCTCCTCTATAAAAGACGCAGTGGGGCACGTGTAGTAACGTGATCAAACTTCATATAGTAGAGTGGATGGGTCATAACCTTCAACTAGGGGCCTATGATTTATTACAGATGATTGCTTAGCTCTTTCTTGATTGATTCTCTCTATGTAGTAGTCAAGAAGGTGTATCGGATATCGTGCTCTCATTTTCACAACCTCTCTCCTTTGAGTAATAGGAGTAGGGTGGAAAACATTTCCACCATGGAGGGGGTAGGTGTAAGGAGCAACGAATTCTCGATTGGCTTCAAATTTAACTTGTTTCAAGGCTTCTACCTTAGCAGTCTTTTTGGCCTTAGCAACCTTCTTCTTAACCCTTTTAAGGTATTTCTTCCGCTTACTTTTACTGGCAATAGGGGTGTTAGAACTTGATCCAATCTCATATTGAGATGGTAATCCTTCCATTGTTAATGGTTCTTGGTTCTTATCCTCATGAGTAGAGGGCACAGTGGTCGAAGGGGCGACAACGACCTCCATCATAGAGATGGGGGAGTCAACTCCTGACCCTAAAGTAATCTCGACTAGGGGGACATCCCTTTGTATTCCAGCAGAGAGATCAATCATTTCTTCTCCGTTGACTGATAACTTGAAGTTTTGAAATTCTATCCCAAACTGGATCAAGTTGCCAGAGGTAATTCCTTCTATTGTCAAGTTTCTATCCAGGGAGAAGATAAGTTTCCCAGCCATTTGAGTATTTAAGTATCCTGGAATTAAGGAAAAGTGGTTTGAGTTAGTCAATTTTGAATTAAAATTTGAATTTTAAGCATGATTAATTTTTGAGTTAGTCAATTTTGAATTAAAATTTGAATTTTAAGCATGATTAATTTCTCTAATCTTGAACCTCAATATGTTGAGTTTTCACCAAATAAGAGAGTTTACAAAATTGATTGAGAATATTCAAGGAACCTGGCTTAACTCCTTTGCTCTACCAATTAACTTGGAGGCAAAATGTCAAAGCCCGGCTTAGACAAAGATTTCATCACTCACCTCTCTATTTGAAAGGTATTTTCTTTAGATGTTGGCCACACTCACCCAAGAAAGAAATGGGTAGAGGGACCAACGGAAGAAAGGTAGTTAAGACTACCGATGAAACAAAATTTTACCATTATTAAAGATGGAGAGAGAGATTTGTCCCACCGGGCGTGCCATTTTTTGTTGGTGGAATTTTGAAAATATGTTTTAAAAATATTGGTTTTCTTTGGGAGTTAAAGTTAAATTCTAATTCTAAAATTGAATCATCCTGTTAGAAAGAATATATCACCTCGAAAGATGAAAATAAAATTTCATAACGGCGTTCAGATTTAGAATTATGAAATTCATCTTGAATATTGTGAGCGGATGCTAAAGAGAAATTCATATGACCCTGAAGGGTCAAAATGAGGTTCAATTGAATATCCAGCTACAATATTCAAGAAGTGTGATCGTTAGGTTCACATCCAAAGCCTTATCAAAGAAAGATATATCTCTCCGAAGGGAGAAAATATCGTTCGATGATAATTCTTTAAATATGATAATAATGATCACTAGTATTTTAAGTTTTTTCAAAGAAATCCAATTGAGTTTTAAAAAATTAATTTTTAAAATCAGGTGTGCGTGGTTCTAAATCTCCTACGAGCGCAAGCCCTCGTAGTTAATTACATCGTAGGGAGATAAAATCTCCTACGAAAACTCTCGATTAAAATAGTGGTAAAATTTTATTAGATTTTCTAGGAGTGATATCAAAAAGGAAGTGAATTTTTGGAAATTCAACAGGGAATGGATCAAAATTGAGCAGTTATTAACGGAGTTAAAGGAGGAGAGGTAGGGGACACCTTGAGATTCCAGAACCATCCGGAAGTGTCCCAACTTAATCTAAGTGTTGGGCTTTATGTTTTAGGATTGAAATGAAGCTTTAATTAGAGTTAAGTATTTTATTAGAAATTTGGGACTATATTCCCGAAGTTTGGGGTCTTATAATCAAAGATCTGCCCCGGAACCTAAATCTATTTTGGACACTGGACCACAGTCGTCCGATCCTAACTAATGCAGTGCAAGGTCTGGACTTACCCCGGCCTGGATTGGGGAGCCAGCTAACCACCTAATCGATTTAAAAGAGATGAATCCGGTCTTTTATGAAAGAGTGGTAGGGACGTTATAATTAAAGTTTTGAAGAATTGGGGCCGACATCTAGAGATTCTCCTAATTGACCCCTTTGAGTTATGTTGGGTGCTAAAATGCTAAGGACTATGATATTAAAATTTTAACTCTTTTAATTTGTATCTAATGCAATGCATGCTGGTTGACAACTTCCAAATCAAGTATGCTTGAAATTTTAAAACAGACTTATAAAATAATTTTTTAGAAGACTGGACTTCCCCAGGTCCGGCACCTCGTCCTCATAGGTCAGACTATCCGGACTTTACCCGCAGGCGGGGAAGGGTCTAAAGCAAGGAAAGAGTAATGCAGAAATATGCATGCGACCCCGGGGTCGATCCCCGGCTAATTCCCTAGATTCGTTATCTTTCTATGTTATTTAGACTCACTAAAATTTTAGACTTTTAAAATTATGAGTAGAAAACTTTCACACCCTCACGAGCCTCATGTATCCAGGCGAAAACAAAGAGCGGCATGCAATCGCCAAAAAACTAGTAAAAACAAGTAATCCTAAAGGCAATCAAATCATCACATCAAATATAAATTAATTAATAAATGTACATAGGCAGAATTGCCTTGTTTATTACAAACCAGAATATTACAGAAAGTAAAGTGGCCGGGCACCACTGACAACAACCTGGATTCTAAACCTAGTAATGACGCAAGTTCTTTTGAGTGGGATACTCTCAATCTTCAAATCTTCAAATCTTCAATCTCATTCTTCTTTTGACTCCTTTTCTTCAATCTTCTTGGAATCTTCGTAGTGGATTACCCAAATGGACAAGAGGGCACTTCCCTCTATGGGGGAGGCCACTCTTTCCTCTTTGGGTAAGGAAGAGGTATGATCCAAATTTGGATTTCCAAATGGAAAAGGAGTATTCCTTAAAGGGGTATCCTTTCCTCTTTGGAATCTAAGCTTTGGGTCTATGTATCCCAACTCAAAATCAACTTTCATAACACTTGACACTTACACAAATTACATTGGTATCAAAATAAAAATCTAGACTCACCTGCAGGGTTATCCTAAGCAATTAATATATAAAAAGCAGTTATTCCCAAGCATTTGTATATGAGCATAAAAGAAAGTAAACACACTGGACACGCTCTTTTTATGATTTGGGGGCTTTAGCAGCTGAAGCACCTGTGCAAAGAGTTTATAATATTTATGCATTTTTTGATTTGCCCCCTTTTTATATTGCCCTGCATGAGCGTGGCCACCTGCAGAAAACTATGTCAACATCCAGATCGTACCTAACCTAAGGGTAATCTAGTCACCAAACACACCAATTCATCCACAGAGTACAGAAAAAGTAAGCAGACACAGCAGAGCAATTTCATCCACAAAATGCAGTGAAAACTACGAAAAATCCGGCACACGGCAGTAAAGTAAACACCGGCCTAACCTAGATCTAGAGTTGGTTGTCCTAGCACATCATCTAAATTGTGTGAGAAAGGTCGTGTGGCGGGGATAGATCCTAAAGTAGGTGATTAGTTAAAGTTGTTTAAAAGTTTGGATTTGTTAAGGCTTAGAAGGGGATTTAAATTAAAATTTAAATATTAATGAATTAAGAATTTTAATTAGACATATTTTAAAAGTTAATTGATTACTACCTTTGTTTCACACCGAGACCGTGAAGTTTATTTCACCTTCCTTGGGGCTAATCTAATAGCCTCGTAGGCCTGGGTTACCCAGTAGCAATCGGGGTTGATTAAGTTATTCAAATTGGTTACAATTAAAGGCGTGGATTGATATTAAAGGGAGTTGGTTACTGATTTTAATGGGTTGGTTGAGAATTTTATTATCCTATTAAGAAAATTCTGGAATTTGAAAGGGTTAATGGGTTTTAAGAGATTATCCTGATGTGTTAACTAAGGAGTCGAAAATTGACTTTCAAAATTAGGATTAATCTTAAGGGTTTCAGATTTTTAACAAATACTAGACCTTATTATGAGTTTTTAGACAGGTGGCACATTCAATTTGGAGTTTTCTATCAAAAGTTATGATTTTTAGAGTTTTGACCCAGTTTTGACCTAGGGTTGACCAAAATGTTGACTTTTTTACTTTGACCAGATTTTGGGGGTTTGAAATTTAAAAAAAAAAACGAGATTTTAATTAGAGTCATTAGCCACTGAGTTTGATTGATTTGGAATTTTCTACAATTAGTTATGAATTTTGGAAGTTTGGATATTTATTGAAATTATTAAATTGTTTCAATTAAGGGTCATTTTAGTGATTTGATCCCAAATGAGTCCCAAACTTCTTGAAATCAACTACAAAGATCAGAAATGATCTAAGGAGAGATCAGCAAGTGTTTAAAGAATTTTTGGGATTTTTAATAATTTTTAATTAATTAAATGTGATTAAATATGGATTTTGATTAAAATTAAATTAAAGTGGATTTTAATGTCAAATTAATGTAATTTCAATTTTCAATGATTAAGAGTATAAATATGGTTAATTACAGGTATTATGGGTATTTTTTGGAATAAATATAAATTTATGATGATTTATTGAATTTTTTAAGTCCTTAAAGGGGCTGAAATCTGACATGCTCAATTTTCTAACCTAATGACATCCAAATTGAGTCAAATTTAAACCTAAGGTATATGATGTCACTAAGTTTACTATGTTTAAGTTTCACCCCTATTGGGTGTGTGTACAATCCCCTATGCATTTTCTAAGTTTTCTAGACATTTCCTTAATTATTTTTCCTAGGTGTCTCTACTATTTAAATAGGCATGAAACTTGGTGTGTCTAACCCTGACATACATTTAAGCATACCACAGAAATATCACAGCAAAATACTAAAACCCTAAGGAGTTATGAATTTTCAAAGTTTAGGGTCCAAAATAGACCATTTACCTTAAAAATTCATATCACAGAAATCTATTGAGCATATAAATCTAGAAATTTTATTAAACATGCCTAAGATACTCAATAATCATCCACCAAAATTTGGGCTTCATTTGATCACTGGATTGTGAGAAAATAACAATAAATGAAATTAACATAAACTCAAATATCTCACAATACAGACATCAAATCAATATAATTTTAATTTTAATAAATACTACATTATATTATCTTTCCAACGAGCCCAATAACGCCCAATTTGGTGGAGAACTCGATTTTCTGTGAATTTTTGAAGATTTGGAGCATTTAAAGCATTTTTTATTCAAATTTGGGTCAAATCAGCTGACGGTGATGTGGCGGCGTGGCGTGACGCCACGTCACCCTCCCATACCACGGGATGACCCACGTTCAAACATGGAGGAAGCCGCATGGTATACCCAGATCTGAGCCGTCTGATCTTCGATCGGACGGTCCAGATCGGCTCTAGTTCATTTTGAATAGAAATCTTTAAACGCTCATATCTTTCAAAATACTTGACGAAATTGCACGAAATTTGAACTGTAGCTAGAGGGAAATATGATCTTACATTGCCTGGAGTTTGGAAGCTCCATTCATTGTAAAATTGCTACAGTTTCAAATTAAAATTTAAACTTAAAAGGAGCATAACTTACGATCCAACCGTCGGATTTTTGCGATCTTTAGCTTGTTGGAAAGCTGCAGAAATGCTCTACAACTTTACTGAAGACACAAAAAGCTGGATCTTGCTGGATCGAAAGGTATATTGGAAAGTCCTCTTTCTCTCTCTAGAATGCTCTCTCCTCACTAAAATAGTGATTTGAGGCTTGGAAATGGTTGAGAAAAGCTTGGGAAGGCCTTGGAATGTGTTGGAGTGTATGAGAGGAGCTCTTGGAAGGTTGAGGGCTGCTGGAGTTTGAAGATTTTGATCCTATCAAAGGGAATGATCAAAAAGGCCACCTTTAGGTCAAGTTTTCTCTCACTTTACCTTTGGCTTTTGGATTGGATGGTTGAGATTTGATTTGGAGTGGTTTTGGATGAGTGCCAAGTGTCCCCTATGCTTCCCAAAGCTATAGAATAGGGTTGGTGGTTGAGAGTGACATCTCTTGGTCCATGTGAAGAGGGACCACACCTTTTTCCCCATTTGGTTGAACCAATGCCAAGCCTTGTTAAAGGGGGTTGGTTTAAGCTCTATTAGGGGAGGAAATGTGTCACATCACATCATGTTTGAGCAGGTTCTAGACTAATCCATGGATTTCCAAGGTGGCTTGATGATGTGGCCAAGAGTTTGAAATCAAGGATTTGAATTTTTAAGTAAATACATGAAGTTAAAGAGGATTTTGACCTCTCCAAATGAGTTGACCAAGTCAACCTAATATGAGGATTGATTTGAAAGTCTTTGGACATGTCATGGGTGTCCAATTGAATTATTTTGAAGGATTGATTTGATTCAAATGGGTTGAATGATTGAATTTGACAAGTTTGTAGGTTAAGGGTTGATTTGGTGAACCATAGTTGACTTGGTCAACTTGGTCAAACCAAAGAGTAAGTTTGGGTTCAATGTATTCCTAAAGTCATTTAGGATCCATTGAAATGACATTTAGATAATATTTCAAAGGTTGATAAGTCAAATCAAATTGAGTTTAGGCCAAAAGTCCAAAAATCCTCCTTTAAGGGCATTTTGGTCATTTTGGTCTCAAGTCAATTATGGGTCAAATTGAATCTAAAAAGATATGGATTATTTCTTAATAAGTCAATATCAAGGTATTAGGAGGGATCAAAAGATTTGGAGGGGGATCCAAAGTCAAATTCCACTAGGTGAAAGGCCTAGTGGCATGGATTGTAAATATTCAAAGGTTTTGCAACATTTGGAGTTGGATTAAGTTTAAAGGGTTAGAATCCTTAAAATGAGCTCAAATTTGGAGGGTTGCCTCTAGAGACATGTCTTATCACTTTGCAAGTGATAGACCCTGAATCAGAGACCATTTGACTGGGTTTTGAAATGTTTGAAAAATTCTTTGAAAAGGGTCTTTAGGACAAGACCTTAAGACTTTGAATTTGAGTTTAGACTTCTGGATTTGGAATGGATTTTAAGTTTGAATGATTAGTATTAAGTATCTAAATCATTTACAATCATGTGGTGATTGTTAATGAATAGATGAGTTTAAAGCTAGATTGAAGTTTAGATCAAAGTCTAAGTTGAAGGTTGGATTGTCAAATTGATTGGATCAAGGTTTGGATATGTTTGAAACTTGAATTAATTTGAATTTGAGTTGAATGAAGTTTGAGATATAAATTGATCAAAGGTAGGAATCAAATTGAAGTTGGAGTTGATCAAGTGTAGGAATTGATTTGAGGTTGAGGTTGATCAAGGGTGGGGATTGATTTGAAGTTGGAGTGGTGCTAAGATCTAGAGGAGTTCTAAGATCTAGGATTTAAGGGAATCCTAGGCTCTAGAGTAGGCTCTAAGGTCTGGCTCTCGGAAAGAATCCTAAGGTCTAGAGTGGATCCTAGGATCTAAAATTAATCTGGAGTTTGGAAGGGCCTTAGTGACCTCATACAAAAATGAGGTCAACAGGATGTCCTTAATATACTTTGACTAAGTAAGAAAAATTCCTTCCTCAAATTGCATTATGTTAAAATTAAGAAAATAACTTAAATCTTCCATTAAACTCATCTCAAATTCACTACTCATTATTTTTAAAAAATTATCACAATGATTTTTTTTTTTTGTAGATCCAAATAAGATGTCATTAACATATATTTGAGGAATGAGTATATCATCTCCTAACATTTTCAAAAAGAGAGTGGTATCCACACTTTCTTTCACAAAAGACTTTTCTAATAAAAAAGTGCTTAACCTCACATACCAAGCCCTAAGTGCCTATTTTAGTCCATATAATGTATTTTTCAATTTAAAAACATGATTAAGAAATTTATTGTTTTTAAAACCTAGAGATTACTCAACATAAATATCATATTGTATCATACCATTCAAAAAGACACTCTTAACATCTATTTGATATAATTTAAAACCTTTAAAATATGCAAAGGCTAACAAAACCCTAATCACTTCAAGTCTGTCTATAGGGGAACAAGTCTCTTTAAAATCAATCCATTCTATTTGATTATACCTCTTGGTCACCAATCTTGCCTTATTTCTAATCACAACTCCTGAATCATTCATTTTATTTTTGAACACCCATTTAGTTCCAACAATACTTTGATCCCTTGACCTTTCAATCAATTCTCAAATATCATTTCTTATAAATTAACTCAACTCTTCTTGCATGGCCAATATCCAAAGTTCATCTGAAAGTACTTGATTTATATTTGTGGGTTCAATCATTAATATAAAGGTAGAATGATTCACCTTTTTGCTAAGTCCATGTCTAATCTTGACACCCTCACTAGGTTTACCTAAAATCAATTCCATAGGGTGATTCTTAGAAAATTTTCATTCTCTAGGAAAAGGGTTTTCATTTTTCATATTTTTTCTAAATTTATCTTTTCAATTTCTTAGGAGATATTTTCAATATAATCCTCTTCCAACCTTGGCTCTTCCAAAATGTCAGATTCATCAAACACAATATATGTTGTCTCCTTAACTACCAAAGCCCTCTTGTTTAAAACTCTATAAGATTTTCCAACACTAGACTATCCAAGAAAAATTTCTTCATCATATTTTGAATCAAATTTTCATAAAGGATTTTTTCCATTATTATGAAAGAATATCTTAAATCCAAAAATATGCAAATGTGACAAATTTGAAGTTCTCCACTTAAGAAGTTGATAGGATGTTGTATTCAATTTGGATCTAATATTCACTCTATTCATAACATAACAAGCTATACTAACCACTTCAGCCCAAAAATATTTTGGAAGTGAATATTCTGTTAATATGCCTCTAGCAGCTTTAATTAATGTTTTGTTCTTTCTTTTGACTATCTCATTCTACTGAGAGGTCATAGGTGCTGAAAAATTATGATCAATTAATTTCTCTTTATAAAAATCTTCAAATTTTTTATTTTCAAATTCACCTCCATAATCACTTTGCATTAGTAAAATCTCGCTTCCAATTTTTTTCTGAATCCAAGTGCAGAAATTTCTAAATTTCTCAAATGATTCACTCTTATAAAATAAATTTTAACCCAATTGAATCTAAAAAGATCATTAACAATCAAACATCTAAATACTTTATCTCCTAGACTTATAGTGCTAATTGTTCCAAAAAGATCCATGTGAATAATTTTCAATTGTTTGCTAGTTCTAAGATCCTTAATGGAATGAAAGGATGACTTCACTTATTTTCATAATTTATATGCATCACACAGGTTATTCTTAAGAAAGCCTAGTTTTGGTATTCCTCTAATAAGTTCTTTTTAGATAATTTTCCTAAGATTTTTCATGCTAGCGTGATAAAGTCTCTTATATCATAACCATGATTCATCAAAAATTATTTTTAGACAAAAAGCATTAGGAGATTTAATAAAATTTAAATCAAGCATATACACATTATTTACCCTAATTTCATTCAAAATATTAATTCCATTTTGACTTATTATGCAGCTAGTGAAAAAGAAGTTACACTATAACCTTTATCACATAGCTGACTAATACTCAACAGATTATGCTTTAAGCCTTCTACAAGTAAAACATTCTCAATGAAAAAATTATTCAAAGTTTCTAATCATTTATGTGCCAACCACTTTTTTAGTGGTATTGTCTCCTAGTATACCCTTGCCTCCATTCCTGACTTCAACGATATGAATTATATAATGTCTCCAGTCATATGCCTCAAACATCCACTCTCCAGGTACCAAATGCTCTCATGAGGTCTTGCATAAGAGCATTTCTACAAGATAATTAAATGTTAGTCTTGAAAACCCAAACAAGTTTAGGTTCTCATCTTGGTAAAATTAATCTAGATGCATGTTTGATATAACTTATTTTATGCATTTTCGATCTCCACACTAAATAAGTTTTACTATGAATAGTAAAAGTGTGTGAGATATGTCCAATTAATCTAGAAGAAAAATATTTCACTCTAGGAACAAGATTTATCAATCTATATGTATTAAATTATCTTTTCCTAGGTTTTAAAATTTTTGCCTCAAATCAGGATTAAAAAAATCTTCAAATGTTGGGGGAATCTTGTTTTCCTCAAGAGCTTTCTGTTTTTCTCTAAGATATGAATTTTCATCTTTTAAATTTGACTTGTTCACTTTCAAATAATGCTCTCTATTATCAGATTCATCCATAAATATTTAAATTTTTTTTCAAGTTTGATATGTGATGATTTTAATAGTTCATGCTATTTGTTCAAATCATCATACTCATCTAACAGTTTCATGTTGTTACTATCAATCAGTGCGTGAAATTTTCTAATAATTTCATGATCCTTTTATAATTCTAGAAAATCTATGTTTAACCTACCATGCATTTTTTTGAGTTTTCTATATGTTGTATGTATTTTCTTAGAAATATGAAATAGATTTTCATAGGTTAAGTCACATACCTCTTCTTGATCTGACTGATCAAGCTTGTCATTCATTAAGCACAAATTTATGACTTTCTCCTCTGCATCTATTTCTGAGGAATTTGAAGCTAAGTCTACCAAAATGTTCTTTGCAATCTTCTCTTGCCCTTCCTCACAATTATTTTCTCCTCAACTTTTTTCTTTTTATAATTAGCTTTTAGATTTAGTCATTCAGATTTGATGTGACTATGCTTTTTGCAATCATATCAAATAATATCATTAGAAGCCTTAGCATTTTTGTGGAACTTACCTTTGTTCCACTACTGGCATCTCATTTACTTTCTTTTAAGAAAACTCCTTAATTGCATTGTCAATAAGGCAATGTCATCTTCATCCTTAGGCTGAGACTGATCACTCTCTGAGTCATCCACTTTCAATGCTATGTTCTTCTTCTTTTGCTACTCACCTACATCAATCTATCTTTAAATCACTCCTTACTCGTAAGCAATTAGTGATCAAAGAAGAATATCAATAGAATAAATATTTAAATCTTTTGATTATGTTATAGCAGTTATCTTTGCATCATATGTAGTAGGCAAACAACAAAGGATCTTATTTACTTTCTCATAGTTCCTTACCTAAAGCATGCAATAAAGTGACTATTTGAGTGAAACGTGTATACATATCGGTGATTGATTCATTTGATTTTATGCAAAACAGTTCATAATCGTGTAGCAAAATATTCAATCTAGATTATTTCACTTTGTTAGTCCCTTCATATGTGATACAAAGTCTATCCCAAATTTCTTTTTCATTTTTATAGGTAGAGACATGCATATAATCTTTAGATTTAAGTGTACATAAAAAATTGTTCAAACATCTAGCATTTAACTGAGCTAAGTCTCATTCTTCTACAGTTCAGTAAGAAAATAATGTTTCAGTTCTAATGCCATCTACAAGACTAGTTATCCTAGAGTGTCCTTCATATACTAAAAATCCTATGGGATAGTCAAGTGATTAAACAAAAGTAGAAATACGTATTTTCCAAAAATTAAAGGGGATGTTGTCAAATAATGGGAGTCTAGTAATCGAATACCCTTCATGTGTATTTCAGTTTCCAAAAGTAGTTTTGATCATTTTCCAAAAGTTTTCTAAATCTTAAATTTTTAAAGTAAGTTTTGATACCACATATAAGTCTATATCGGTTGTTAGACCTGAAGTAATTATTATAAGACTAACCAAGAGGGGGTGAATTAGTTATTTTAAAAAACCTCTTGTAAATTTTATAGAAAACCATTTTAAATTTTTGGCACAATGAAAATTTTAACAAAATAAAAACTTTTTAACAACAAAATTAAAATGCAAAAATAAAATAAAAATGTGGTAAAAAAAACATAAAAATTTATAGTGATTCGGTCCAACTAGACCTATGTCCACTCCCTGAAGATTCCCTCTTCAGGTATAGCAATATTACCAAAGTGACTCTCCATTTTCTCTCACAGCAAGATGGAGAAGCCCTTATAATTAACCTCTCTTCCACCAATTCCCGGTGCAGTAGAGTACCATCATCCTTTCACGCTCTCCAAAGTGTCAGTAGAGAACCGTCATCTTTCCATACCCTCCTGGTGTCTGCAAAGAACTGCCATCCCTTCACACCATCCTGGTGTCCGCAGAGTACCAGATCTTCTTTAATGATCTTCTCTCGAGCAACTTCAAAGAAGTAAGAAAGAGATTTGACAACACTTACAAAGAGATCCTCACCTTTAGGTAACCTTTTGAACCCTTCATAAATTTCACTTGCAAGAACTCTTTCCACATTCTCAAACACTCTCCCAAAGCACTCTCACACTTGCTCTCAAAGAAAAATGAAGAAGGATTATTTCCATAGTTAGTTTTTAGGACCTTATATATGAAAGACATGAAAAAATATCTTGAAAAATAAAAAATTTAATTTGACAGTTCATGATCATATAATATAATCACAAATTGTATGTACGATCATTTCAAAAATTGCTTGTACTATCCTATATGAATTGGTTTCATGCTCTGATTGGTGTACGTATGGCCTAAAACCGTACAGTACGATAAGTTCAAAATTGAACAGATTCATCTAATATGATTATGTATAAAATATTTTTGTACTATAGATATCGTGCTGTATGAATCTCATATCGTACAATATGAACTGGTTTAACTAAATCATGTTTCTTTGAGTACAAAGATAGATGAGTCTATTTCATACTCTAGACGTCGTCTGTACAAACCTAAAATCATATAGAATGAACAACTCAAAAAATTTACCTGTTTGTATGGACAAAAAGATACATACTCATTTTATACTTTCAACGTCATCTGTACAAGCTCAAGTTTGTATAATACGAACAATTCAAAAAATTCACCTATTCGTATGGACAAAAAGATACGGGCTCATTTTATACTATGGATGTCGTTTGTATGAACCTAAGTTTGTATAGTATAAACAATACATAGAAAGTTTTTAAAAAATGATTCAATTAACTGCTTTCTGGAGGAACACTCTGGTCAAATCGTCCTGTATTATTAAAAATTATGCAATATGATTAGTTTTAAAAAAATTTACAAATTTTTCAACTCCCCTAGTATGTGTGTGTACTATTACCTAATTACAATCACACTACCTTAGAATATAGAAAAATTATGAAAAGTATAGACTTCAAATATAATAAACTCTAATATAATCTAACTTGAAGTCTTAAGCAGTCTGGAGTATGATCTCCCTGAAACATTAGTACACACAAACAACAAAAGCAATATTTTCAATATATGTTAGAAGAAAATAGTAATCAGAACAAGAATATTTTGGAATCATTAAAACCCACATGATATGAAAACATAATTATGAAAACTATGTTGCAACAAAATCCACTTACTTTCATCATTGCATTGTTATTGCAAGTTACTTTACCACCACTTCTAAGTCCGAGTGCAATGAATTTTAATATTTCTCTAATCATATGTCATGAGAACTCATTGACTACGTATCACATGCCTCCATTGATCTTATTGTAAAGGCATTCACATAAAAATATACTATTTAATGATTTCAAAAACCCAAACTATCTTTCTTTATCTAGTGCAAGTTGATGGATATTGGCATAGGATGCAATGAACTATTTAGGGATATATTTGAAACCAAGTCTCTTGAGTGAATAACATATAATTCAATATACCATGTGAATAACATATAATTCATTAATCTATTAGACCAAGAGCACTTCTTTCAGAAAAAGATGCATGATGGTGCCCCATTTTGTGTGGTGTCTGTATATATGATGTACTCCTGAGCTATCTCAACTTTACATCTTTTATTAGACTATTATTTACATAAACAAATGATCATAATTTCAATTGCAATTCATGTTTCATTTTATGTAGGTTTTAATAATGATCATGTAGTAGATTATACTTCTTTAAATTCATTGAATAAGGATTCTTTCTTACTAATATTTTCCTAGTCTCCTCCAAATTATGCAACAATATGCTATGTTGTTTCTCTAATGATAGAAAGACCTTTTTTTAAATTAGAACATTCTTCTTAAAAGATTTAAATTAGAACACTTCTATCATGCAATTCCATAGTCATATAAAGTAATTACTCATAAGATAAGTCATATACCTTATTGGTATGTTTTCAAATAAGGGAAGTCGAGCAATCAAATATCATTCTGAGGTGCTTTGATTTTGAATGTGTACATTATACAATATGTTTCTAGTTATAAATTTTTTACAAAGTAACTAGTTCTAATACTAATTGAAGTGTATGAACACAATCAAGAGTGGATTAAATAAGTGTCTCTTAGTTTAAAATCTTATTTTCTAAATTTAATTTTGAGAAATTATTTTTTAAATAATATAAAAATAAGCATACATTTTATAAGAAGTAGAAATTTTAGATCAAAAGGAACTAATATCATCATCACATATATTATCCATAGTGTAAGAGATCATGAAATGAAAGTAATAATTAAAATAAAGACAAAAAATAAAAAAAAAATTAATTGTAATTAAAATACTTAAATGGGCTATTTTGCCAAATAAAATTTCAAAGATGAGATTAACTTTATTATATTCACTTTACTCAAAAATAAATATTTTAAATTTAACACATGAAGGACCATAGTATGATAGTCCTTCAACAATAGCAAGCGTGAATTATGATTGAAGCAACAATACTTGTGAGAATACCATTCGTAAATGGATGATTCATGAAAGTGTGAAGCCACTTCTTAAAACACTTCACTATAAAATCATATACATTGAATAAAGGTTAAGCTATAATCGTATTGATAATATTACCACACAACACCTAATAATATATATAACAAACATCATTGTTTCCTTCAATTCAATCTATCTCAATTACACAATAAACTCTAACAAACAAAACAAACAATTGAAATTAGCATATTTCATTTCACTAGTACTCTTCATGAATTTGCACATGTTTAATATCATATCTCACATGCACGTGTGAAATATATAAGGAAAATATAAGAGTTAGAACATCCTTCATCAACAACAATAACACTAAGGCACATGTTTGGGTTTTTGCTAATGTAAAATGGAGTTTTAATAGATGTTTTGAAAAAGAAATTTTTAAAATGGGTTTCAATAATGTGGTTTTGTTTTAATAACATTTTCTTAAGTGCTTCATAAAACCTAAAAGGAGTTATTAATTTTTTGTTCAGGTGTTCAACTTTAGGATTTTATAATGAAAGACTAACTTACTCCTCTCTCTTAAATGTAACTATATATAACTAAATTTTACTATTTCAAAAACCAATTTAAGTATGGCTAAGATAAAAATGAGCATATTTGAGTGTAAAGCACAATAGCTAATGTGAGAAAAAGGAAGCATCAATAGTTCATTAATGTTGTAAAACATAAAAAGAAAATTTTCTAGAATCACGGACTATAAGAAATAATGAAACGATAATTAGATAGGAACTTTGAAATACAAAAAAAAAATGGTATAGCCATTCAGCTCACGTATGTTCGATAGACAATAAGAATGAGCCTGATAAGCTACCAAAAATTCCTAAACAAATTGTAATGTGGCATACATTGTACATTATAGGTAGGAAAATAGGAAGGAGATGATTCAACGTAAGGCAAGGGAGACATACCATTGTACTGCTGAGATTCGAAGCAACCAAGAGGTGACAGTGTTGTAAAGGAGAAGAGTTGAAGCCGGTAGAAAGTAGAAAGTTGAAAATGATGGAGGGACTTACAAAACCACAAATGAAATTTCTCTGAAGACGATGCACTGGAGAATAAAAAGGTCATAGTCATGTTGTTTGTCATGTGAATTTGTGAGGGTTATTTTTTACTCTTTTCTTTTCAAATAGAGATGTTGAACGGAGAAGCAGCAATAAAAATCCTTTCCTAATCCCTAAATAAATACAATTTAGAAAAAAATAATTTTATAGAATTCAATTTTCCAAACATATTGCGTCATTTGGTTTTCTAGTTTTCAACTGTAAAATGATGTAATTAAGCCGCACTAAATGCAGCCTAAAAAACACAATTGTATACCATTCAATTTTAGCTAATTTTTTTAAAATAAATGTACTACCTACTAAAACTACATAATTGTTGTAATATTATCTATAAGTTACAACAATACATTTGCACTTTCACCATCAACCAAATACACATCATTATCCATGCAACCATTTTGGTCTAACTTGCTATAGAACTCTATACTCATGTGTCGCTGAATAAACAAAATTCTCATCCATCTCACATTCATCAAAATCTGGATGTACCTGTGAGTGATGTCTACATATAAAATTATGTAATGTAATCACAGCTACAACTATAAAATGTTGTTTCTTAAATGATTAATTTGGCATATCTCTTAGAATTCACCTTTTTTTCAAACACCAAATGCACGCTAAATGATACTTCGTAATAACGAATATATCTTTTTGAATACTTTCCAGTGACCCCTTATAGGTTGACTGCCTGGTACAAAATTTGGTAAATGATATATTATATCTAGGTAAGGCTTCAAATATCCTCTTTGAATAGGGTAAGATGCATCAACTAAATAATATTTCCCCATATATAAATTTATTATTTCCATCACATATAATATATATATATTATCAATATTATGAAATTCATATATTAATAAAACATGCCTGCTGGAGAAGTAGGAAAATGACATCTATGATCTTTCACAGCACATTGGAAAATAAAAGCATAATGAGCTAAACCTTCATATCCTGGTGCAAAAAATGTGAAGCACATATAGAAATAAAAAAAAGTCATTGCATTTTGAATTGGTTTATGATGTCATCCTATGAATGTAATTTGATCTTTCACAAGGATGCATGCATCAATGTGAATTCCATTAATTACCCCAATGCAATATTTGAAATATGGCGTATACCTCACATCCCTATAAATGTCTAATAATCTAATTTTTTTTTTAATAAAAAATTTAAATTTCATTATTATTACTTATTGATGGAAGAGAGAGAATGTTATTCAGGGTTTTTTAATATGTCAATTTTGTTCAGAGATTTCTTAACTCAAATCTCATTTTAGTTTTCAATAATTTTAATTATTATATATAATAATTTATATTGAATAAAATTTATTATTTCCTACTACATTTTGATTGTAGCATGTGTAAAAGTAAGAAAGGCTGATTGTTAAAACTATAAAATGGGTTAACTGTTAAAACATAATACCATGCACAGCAGCGTGGGCCGACAGGCTTTCCTTTAAAGATGATTTGTAGTATTATCTTGATTGTAGCATGTAATAGATGACTGATTATGCTGATGTGTAAAGAGTGATGACTTTTTATTAATTTAATGAAGCCATATGTAATGATAATTAACTAAATAAATAAGTAATAATTGATATGACTGATAATCAACTAGGAAACAATTGAGGTAAAAGATGTTAAAAACATCACATTAAAGCTGAATGTCCTGCCTTGCTAAATCATACATTTATGCGTGCATACAATAATAGCATTGATGACATTGACATATATATTAATATCATTGATAGTATTGGATGCATTGATAATACATAAATAGATGATGTATATGAATAGATAAGATAGATTCCTTTATGGATTTATGAATTATTTCTGCACCATTTTTTTACTAATATATTGAATTTTATATCAATTATTAATTTTTAGATTCATTATAATGATTATTTATTTTTTATTATTGATCATTTGAGTTTTATCAATAACATTTGTGCATTACATTGACTGCTATTGATTATGATAAATAGTGCATATAATATTGGTTTTTTATTACTTGCATTGATAGCTTTAGTGAGTTTTATATTACTGCTAGGCTTTTGAGCTCATATGTGGATTTCTAAAGGTTTCAGGTCAGGGAATGTGTCATGACCAATTAGAATGAGATTGTTAGAAATCCTGATGTTTTCTTTAAACTTTGGTTCTATATTTTCATTTATTCTTTTATAATTATGACCTTGTGATAGATTAGTGATACAATGATTTATTGGCTAGTGTAAATGATATTTTGGATGAATAAATAATAAATTATTTTGATGTATATGATTTTAATTACTTTCGCTAGTTTTTATTTAAATTGATTATTTATTGAAGCTGTAGTATATTCTTAAAATGATAAATAGATAATTCATTTAAATTTGATTCTAAGGCATTACAAATTGGTATCACAACAATTCTTGGAAGATTTAGATTATAACTATAGATATAGGAATTGATTTATGAGTGAGGTAGAAGTTTGGTATTATAAATTTGTCATTTCTACATTTAATTGATGGAATTTGATGAGTTTTTATTTGTGATTTTTTTTATTGGATTTGAGTTTCTATTTTACATATTTTTTTTTGTATTGATTTTACACCAAAATTTTGAAGAGAAATGTTGGGGACAACATTTTACTAAGGTGGTTAAAGTATAATAATACAATTGTTTTGAAATCTTTTTTTAAGTGAAAAATCTAAATTTTGATGTTGTATCTTGTTGAAGAAAAGAGAGAAGGTTATTCAGGGTTTTTTCATCCATTAATTTTGTTCATATATTTTTTATATTTTTTGTAAGTAATCATTTTAGTTTTTTTATTATTTTGATTATTATATATTTTTTTGTATTAAACTAAATTAATTATTTTCTACTGCATTTTGATTGTGGCATTTACATTAGTAAGAAAGGCTGGCTATTAACACTATAAAATGGGTTATCTGTTAAAACATATAATACTCTACGTAGGAGAGTAGGCCGACATGCTTTCCTTTAAAAATGATTTTTGGTGTTATCTCGATTATAGCGTGTATCAGATGACTGATTACTTTGACAAGTAGAGAGCAACAATTCTTTATTTATTTAATGAAGCCACATATAATAATAATTGATTAATTTGATAAATGATAATTTATTAATTGGATAAGTAATAATTGATATGACTAATAACAAACACAAATCAATTGAGATAAAAGATATTAAAAACTCCATGTTAAAGCTGGATCTCTTTTCTAAATCATACATTGATGCATGCATACATTCATAGCACTGATAGCATTGACATATAAATTAATATCATTGATAATATTGGATACATTGATAATAAATAAATAGATTATACATATGAATAGATAATATAGATTCCTTTAGTGAGTTATGAATGATTTTTGCATCGTTGTTTTACCGGTCCATTAAATCTTATACCAATTATTGATTTTTAGATTTATAGTAATGATTCCCTACTTTTATTATCCACCCTTTTAACTTTTATTGATAATATTTGATCATTAACTATATATTGTTATTTATTATATTAGAATGAGCATATAATATTAAATATTTAGTCATTGCATTGAAAGCTTTAGTGAGTTTTGAATTACTATTGGGCTTTTGAGCTTATTAGGTAGATTTTTAATAATTTTATGTTAGGGAATGGGGTCATGACTAATTGGAGTGAGATTGTCAGAGATCCTCATATTTTCTTTAAATTTTGGTTGTATATTTTTATTTATTCTTTTATAATAAGAAGCTTGTGATAGA
Source organism: Dendrobium huoshanense (assembly GCA_016618105.1). NCBI lineage: Eukaryota > Viridiplantae > Streptophyta > Magnoliopsida > Asparagales > Orchidaceae > Dendrobium > Dendrobium huoshanense. Next base: position 22,214,109 of record CM028351.1, on the reverse strand, counting down.
TTAGTGATAGAGTGATCTCCTTGTTAGTGTAAATGATATTTTGGGTGAATAAATAGTAAAATATCTTGATAAATATAATTTTAGTTATTTTTATAGTTATTATTTATATCGATGATTTATAGAAGCTCTGGGATATTCTTAAAGTAATAAAAAGATAATTCTTTTAAATTTGACTATGCGGTATTAGAGAATGTGTACGAGAATATTCTTAAAATCACTTATCTTATGTTGAATTAATGTCCACTAACAGGCAAGCTAATGCTTCAAGTTCAACAGAAAAATATCAACTAATTATTTATGTGGAATGTTGAAATCTCTCAATGATCGTTCAAACATATTTATTATGACCTAAAATGAAAAATGTAACTATAAGGATTTCCTTAATGTTCATCCTATGTGATCCATACATCCTGTGATATGATTTAAGAAAGCAAAGAAAGTCATTGGAAATGATCTGTAACATTCTAAAAATATTATAAAACCTAATTAGAAGGACAAAAAGTAACTCACAAAGCTATTTATATCCATTTTGGCCAGATGTTATGCATTGTCTCTTATTTTGGTACAATGAGTAGTAATTATGAATTAAAAAGATTAAAACTATTAAAACATGATTAAATTAAGTAATCACCTTGTTTGAGTTAGTTGTTTACATTTCATCATCACTAGAACAATTCCCATTCTCTTAAAACATTGCATCTTTATTTTAATTCAAACATTACAAATAAGTCTAATTAAACTAGCATGAAAATAATTGTTAAATTTTTTCACAAACAATAATGCAAATTCATATTAATATAAAGCTTTGCATATATTATTTCAGTTTAGTATTAAATAAATATTAATCTTAACTCAAGAGTGGTATACCTAAAATAGCAACTAAATGGAAACTCGTGTGTAACAACAAACAAAGCACCTCTCATTCAAACACATAAACCAATTAATAAATAGTTTGATTCAGATGAAAAAGAATGCACATAACAAAATTACATGTCTAAGCACCAAACATTTCACTCGATTGGAACTCCCATAAAGGTCTCTCTACTATTTTTATCTTGCAAAAAGTATATTGCAAAATTATAGAGCTCCATAATATCATATATCTCTTATATGGCAGATATCTTATGCAATGCATCAAGTGCTGTAACTAATCTACATGGTGTAGTTGAGGATGCTATAGCAAAACTAACTGATCGTGCAACATTAACTAAATCTTCAATATGATTTATAAAAAGTTGCTTTTGCCATGACATAATAGATTTTACTCTCTTTCTTTTATTTATGAATGGTTTGGGAACTAATTCAAAATGTGGCATATTCTCCAATACCTATTTCTACATGTGCGTCATCATTTTCAAAATAATTTTCCTCTAATGAATTTCATTGTTCGTCTATTAATTTAGGGGTAATATGCCATAGTTTGAAACCTGTACATCATCACAAGTTGCGACAATGTGGTTGAATATAATATTAAGTTTTTGTTTGAGCTTTGGTGGTATTTCCTTGTATATAAACTTCTTTTGTTACAGGTATGACCTATATAAGTGAAAACAGGAATGCATTAGATTTGGAGATATTCTTGTTTAATATGAATGTAATTGAATTTTGAATAGTATTACTTGTAACTTAACATTTAACCATTCATTAGAAGCATCTATGGTTTGCTTAATTGGATTTCACCCTAACCCAGTCTCCCCACGCAGTAGCTCTTTCTACAATTTCCAATCCTTCTTCAACTGATTCAACTTATACTTCAGCTATGTATAATCATATATTCTTCTAGTACTAGAATTAGATTTTTTATAAGGTTCATCCAACTCTCCTTATAGAAATGGGTGGTTGGCCTATTACCAAATTCAATTTCTCTTATATAGATAACATAGTAGAGCAACATTCTATCCATATCCCAACTTGCAGGTAGACCACGTTCTCTTTGTTTTCCCATATACAGATCCCAACAACATAATGCTTAACACGTAGATAATATACATATAAATATATTATAAACATTTTAAAACATTTATAAAAAGAAGTCATGCTTCATACTTGTGAAACAAATTCTAAATTTTGATCAACTCATGTTTTTTTTTTTTTTTTTTGAAGAAAATGCTGCAAATTGCATTAAAAAACCAAGGAATACAAACTAAGGACTCAAAACATTAAATTCCTCCTTTAACAAGGAAAAAAAAGAGGAGGAACCTTATTCAAACTAACATCATCCCAAATAAAAAAAAAACTCAAAATACCATAGTTAGCACATAAATCCGCTAACTTATTGCACCTTCTATCTACAAAATTAAAAATAACTTGGTTAAACCCATTAAATAGATGAGCATCTTCGTACCTTGAGTCTCCACTTTGTTTAGCATTTTGCAAAAACTTCATGACATTAACATTATCTCCTTCAATTATAATTCCCTTGTATTTAAACATCCAATCTTTGATCACTTCCTTGATTGATTGAGTAGCCAAAAACTCCAATGTATAAATGTCCCAATGAACATACGGTTTTCCAAAAGCCAAAAGGAATCTACCTTTGTGATCACGAAACACCCCTCCAATTCGAGGTTTATAAAAGGGTATTAAGTTCGCATCCACATTTACCTTTATCCCATCGGGTGGAGGGGGATACCAATGCAAATTTGACAATCTAGAAGACTGATTAGCATCCCATATGCATAATACTTTACCACATCCTTGAGCAAAAATTGGATCATAACTCACTGCATTGGAACCATTAATCAATGAGCTATCTTCCCTCCCGTTGCGAATCAAATTGTTCCTTGATTTCCATGTGAAGAACACCACATTACAATACAAATTAATCATGAAAGAGTTTTTTCTAGATAGCTAATTACAACAATCCATCAAGGGGTCAAAAATCAGAAATGCAAAACCCCATTTACCAAATTGATGTAGAACTTCCTTTAGCTTTACACACCTAACAACAACATGATCTCCATTTTCCACTTCATTAAAACTCCCTGGGCATTGGCAATCCCTTTGAAATCTTTTATACTCAAGAAACTGATAAGTAGGAAGGCCATTGTTAAAAATTCTCCACCATAAAGTCTCCACCCTTGGGTTCAAATTACCTTTCTTGATCCAACTCCAAAACTTCTTCAGAGCAGACTATATAACAAAACTCTCGAACACCATAGAAGAAATGGATTTCCCATTTTTTGATAAATCAACTCCATCTTGTCTTTTTCCATTTCTGAGGAAATCTTAATTTGAGAGATTAACTTTACAAGATCACTTCCCATAAATTTGCTTATAGCTTCCACATTCCATTTCCCATTAATAATAAAGTTAGAAATCGAAAAACTGCTATTATCATGTGAAATGACAAAAGTTGGCCATTTGCTAATACTTTTATCCAATATCCATGTGTCATTGAATACATCAACGTCTTCACCATTAGCAACATTCTATCTAATTAAAGGCCTTAGAGATTTACCTCCATCCATGATGATCTTCCAAGCAGGTGAGTTCATCCTCCTTGTTGTTTTATTTTCCAACAAGTTTCCATATTTTAGATAAAAAAACTTTGTGAGAAATGAGTCTTTATTTTCCAAGTACCTCCATGCTATTTTGGGTCTCAATGGTCCCACTTTACTAGAATAAGAGTGGAGAGCTCTACCACCCCATTTAATCGGCAAGCACATGACATTCCAATTGACATAGTGTAACCCATGTCTTATATTGGACTTATTCCAAATAAAGCTTATACAAATCTTGTCTACCTCATCAAGCACATTCTTAGGAACCAGAGAATTGGTACAATGAAAGATGGTGAAAGATAACAAAATTGTTTTTGTTAACAAGATCTTACCAGCCAAAGATATCAGTCTTCCTCCCCAAATGTTTGTCATCCTCAAAGCCTTATCAATAATAAATTAAAAATCTTCTTTTACTAATCTTCTCATTTCTAACTTCACTCTAAGATATGACAACTCCTTAGCTGTTTTGAACCCCATAAACTGAGCAATAGACTTCTTCCTTATTCTACTCACAATTTTGCCCAATACCATACAAGATTTGTTGATATTTATTCTTAAAACTAACAAACCATAGAAATTTTCCAAAATTGATTTTATCTCCTTGACTACCTTCATGTTAGCTTCCGAGAAAATAATCACATCATCTGCATATAACAAGTGGGGTATTCTAGGACCATTTGAACTCAGCCAAACTCCAATGGTGTCTCCTCTTTGTTCAAAAGCATTGGATAACAACTGAGCACAAAGAACAAATAGAAATGGAGATAAGGGATATCCTTATTCTAAAGCCACTTTGACCATATGTCCAATTTGACAAATTACCATTGATTGAAATAGAGAATTTCGAGTCTTGAACACACTCCAAAATTGGTTTAGAAAGTTTTGGAGGAAACCCAAAATAATCTGAAGCTTTCACCAAAGTTGGCCACCCCATCAAATCGTAGGCATGCTCCATGTAAATTTTGAAAGAAACAAAACCTTTTGAAGATTTAAAATGCCTAAGTTTAATACATGATCTGATAAAGATCTTCCTTTCAAGAAAGTCGCTTGCTCTTCTGAGTTCAATTTAGGGATGATAGAAGACATCCTATTCATAAGAATTTTCGACGCCAATTTATAAACGGTATTACATAAACTTATAGGCCTAAAGTTAGAAGCGCTACCGGGTTGATAACTTTTGTAATAATCACAATAATTGTTTCCTTCCAATTTGAGTCCATATTCGATGACTCAAAAAAACAATTGATGGCATTCACAAGTCAAGTTTAATAATTTCCGAATAATCTTTAAAGAAAGAAAAAAGTAATCCCATCATTACCTAGAGAGATATTATTTCCACTATACTTGATCACTTCTTCCATCTCTTCAATAGAGAATGTATTCTTCAATAGTTCTCAATCATCATCTAGACAATTCCATGGTCTAGGCCAATTTTTAAGCTTGCATTCCCTATTTTTCCATTTCTTTTTGAAGTAGCAAACCATAACATCCTTAATTTGATGTTGAACTTCCACAATTTCACCATTTTCATTTTTTATTTTTGGAATGTAGTTTGAATTCCTTCTTTCTGAGGCAAAAGCTTGAAAAAACTTTGAATTATGATCTCTCGCCAACATCCACTTCACCTTAGCCCTTTGCCTCCACCATGTATCCAACCAAGCAAGAGTAGAGTTAAGTTCACCCACCTTTACATTTAGCAACCAGCATTCCTCTTCCAAAAGATCTCCTTCATTAGCTTCTTTCATTTGAAGATCCTCTATTTGTTTTAATAGATAAATTTTAAGTGAAAATAAACTTCAGTTTTGCTTCGATCCAATAAAATAAAGCTTTTAACGATTTCTTCATTTTAATATTCAGGATTTGAGCAAAGCTTCCTTCACATTTCCTCAACCAGGCACCTCTAACCACTGCAGCCGAAGCCTTGTTAGAGGCCCAAATATCTTCAAACCTTAAAACCTTCTTAGTTGATTGCTGAACCATGAGATTTAAGAGTATCAGACAATGGTCTGAAGCCACATGAGCCAAGTGCCTTACCACAAAATGATTTGATAAATTTAATGCAGCATAGTTTAAGAAGCACCTATCAAGTCTTTCAAGGATCCGAACCACACATTTTTTGTTGTTACACCAAGTAAACCTTGGTCCTGCATATCCAACTTCATGAAAATCATTGCAAGCTAGAAAAGTATTCTTTTCTTTAGGTCCTAGGGAAAATTTGAATATTTTCCCTCCCCTCTTGTCCTCTCTAGAAAGAATACAATTAAAGTCTCCTACTATTACCATAGGAAAATCCTTAGAGCAATAGTATTCCATTCTTTCCCAAAGCATTCTTCTTTTATAAACATCCTTGTTACCATAAATTGAAGCAATCCTCCACTTGCCTTAGTTCGGAACATCCAAATCGCCAACAATAAATTGAGAAGAAGCTTCTATAATTTGAAAGTTGACACTACTTGATTTCCATACCCCAAGAATACCCCTTGACAAACCTTCTGAAAAGACTTGAAATAAATCCCACTCTGAACCAATAAGCTGATCAACATCCTTCCTTTCAATATTTGAGATTTTGGTTTCCAATAAACCAATAAAAAAAACCACATACTCCTTAACAACCTCCTTCAAGTAAAGAGAAGCTTTGTTCTTTCTAGCTCCTCTACAATTCTAAAAGACTATGGAAGAAATCATTGAATAAGAGGGGATAAAGTCCCCAACTTATCTTTACTTTCAACTTCAGCTCTCCTACTCCTAGAAACCAAATTGATAGGACACAACCCTTTTAATTGTTTAGATCCTTTCCTTTTAACATTAGAGGAACCATCTTCCTTCACATCAATTCCCACCTTCAATCCCTCCATATTAAACTTTGGATTAACAACAACATCTTTGTTAAACCCATTCATTTCTTCAACCCTATTGGCACCAACCTCCTCTGAGCAAACAATCTCTCGTTCCTCTACCAAACCATCTAAAATATTGAATTTATTTTCAAAAATAATATTAGATGTATTGAGCGACATACCGTTAGCATCTATGATCAAAATGGCTAAACTTTCCAAAGATTTCTGATTTGGTTCCTTCTTAGTCGCTTTGCATCCACCATTAAGTTCTTCTCTGCTTTAGCAAGGTTCTATTTAGGTTTCTATGTATCACTTCCATAGATTTTATTCTCCAATTGATCCTTGTTCTGAGGGGTTATTTTCTTGAAATCAAATTTTGCATTTCTTTTCCTCCCATAACTGACTTGCAACCATGGACCATATCCATCTTTTGCAACACTAGGAGCTTCAACAGATGAAATAATTTTTATTTTTTAACTTTCTTCCTCCATTTGCTTAGAAGATCTTACAACTTCCTTTGAAACAATATTTTCATCCACTCTTTTCTCTAAACATTTATTCTTCATATGCCCAATTTTGCCACAAAAATAAAACAAAAATTCGAAATTCTTCCATATTCAATTTTTTGAAAGAACTTACCAGAGCTCCCTTCCACCCATACTCCAAGAGGTAGTTGAGTATCCAATTTGATACGGACACAAATCCTCCCAAACTCCCTCCTTCCCCATTAAAACATATTTCCATCAATCATGTAAGGTTTTCCAACCATAAAAGCGATTCTAAAAATATTGATTTCATCCCAACATTGTAACGAAAGGTTAGGCATCCTAATCAAGATAGGAGCATATCAACCTTTTAAGGATGTGGGAGAGAAATTTGGCGACCATCTATCTATCCCGTTAAAAATCCCATTGACAAACCAAGGACTATTTGAGAAGACTACTTCCAGTGCTGATTTCTCATAGAAAGAACAAAGGACCCAGTCCAAACCAAGTATTGTGAGATGAAACTTCTCAAAAGGAGCCCACTGCCTCCTTAGCTTAGTGCTTACTACAGGGATGGAACCTTGCTTCCAAATACTTTAATTACTATTAGGTTTTGAAGCTTTCTAGAGTTCTCCAACTCATTATCCACATTCAATTTCATAGAAAATCCATCTTCAGATAGATATTCTCCCAATTCCAGACTTAGTACCTTAATGTTCTCCTTCTTACTCCAAACATTTTTCTTATTAGAGGACATAGGTCTTGGCATTACTTCATTTCGAGCTTCCTTACACATCCCAAATTCTCCTGGATTGCATTCACAAACTCTCACCAAATCAAAATTATTCAATTTCTCATTTTCATAAGACCCAGCAGCATCTTCCTTCATTGAACTCACCAAGGTTCCATCAGCCACTCAATCACACTGAAGGACTGAACCATTTGTTCCAGCATCAAATTCATGTATTTCAGAACCTTTCTCCACCATATTATCCTCTAAATTTTTTTATGAAAATAACATTACAGACGAAAAAGCATCCCTAGACTCCATCATTCTAGAATCTTTCACTGTTTTGAACTATGACTTGCAAATATATCAACCATCACACTTTTTCCTTTACCAACAACTTCTAAAACTTTTTTAGAAGAAGATAGTAGTCCTCCTTCATTAATAACTAAAGGCATTCCTGGTCTTACCTTTGGTTTTGTTCCTTGAGCAAATCCAGGAAGTCCATCTCCGAAAGCCGGAGGAGATGATGAAAATGACCTAACTGGAACATGAGAATTCCCTACTGGAAGTCGACGAGCATCCATTGGACCACCGGCCATTGGTGCTTGTTTTGATTAAAAAAAATATAAGACTTAAAAATATATTAATTTTCTTTGGGAATATATAATTTTGAATTTTGAAATTGAACACGTCATTATGAATAATATATCGCCTCGAAAGACGAACATATCGTTCTCTAATAGGTTCAAATTTTAGAATTCTAATTTTATCCAGATTATCATAGTCAAACTCAAAGGGAGAATCACATTTGACCCCGGAAGATCAAAATGGAATTCAATCAATTGTTCAACTACAATAATTTGGATAAAAAGATCATTAATTTCATAATCAAAATCATGATAGTAATTGATATATCAATCCGAGGAAAGAAATTATCAATCACTATTGATCGTTTGAAAATGATGAAAATGATCGTTGAATTTAAGTTTCCCAAAGAGAATAAATTAGAGTTTTTGAAAAATTGGTTTTGAAAATAAGTTATGGGTTTCTAAATCTCCTATGAGCGCAAGCCCTCATAGTTAATTACATCATAGGAAATCAGAATTTCCTAAGAAAACTCTCGATTAAAATAGCGGTGTAAATTTCATTTAGATTTTCAAAGTTTTATATCAAAGGAAGAAATTGGTTGGAATTTCAAGTGGGATTGGTTCAAGTTTGATCAGTTATTTTCAGAGCCAAAGAAAGAGAAGTAGGTAGTGTTTTGAAATTCTGAATTACTTCAGAAACACCCCAGCCTATCCTAATTGTTGGGCTCGAATTTGATTGAACAAAATTTTTTTAGTTTGAGTATTCAATTTTATTAGAAATTTGGGATTCAATTCCCGAAAAGTTGAGATCTTATGGCCCAAGCTTGCCTCAGAACCTAAGTCTAAATTGGGTACTAAAAAGTGACCCGAACCTAGCTAGTGCAATGTGAATCTGGTCTTACCCCGGCCTGGATTGGGGAGCCAGCTAAACCACCTAAACGATTTTAAAATATGAGTCTGGTCTTTTCATGTTGAGTGGTAGGGACGTTGTTTAAGAAAAGTTTTTGAGAGCGGGGCCGACATCTAGAGCGGATCCTAATTGGCCCCTTTGACTTATGTTGGGTTTGATGCTTAAGCTAAAAAAATGCAACTTAAAGTTTTAGAAGTTTAATTTGTTATTAATCTAATGCATGCTAATCGACTCAATTAAAGGCTTGAATTTGAATTTAGGCTATGAAATGAGAATTCCCGGTGATCCCGGGCTTACTTCTTAAATTCGTTAGAATTTCTATGTGAGCCTAAATATTTTTAATTTTATTTAAGTAGAAAAATTTTATTAAGTCCTTAAGAGCCTACAATCGGATTCCGGGTCAAATCAAAATCGGCATGCAGGTAAAAAGACTAGAAAAGCAGGTATCTCTAATGCGCAATCAATTTAAATAAATCAATCAAATTAGATATATCAAATTGAATGTCTGTAGGCAAGTGCCCCTTATTATTACAACACAGAATTTTGCAGAAAATTAAAGTGGCCAGGCACCACTGACTACAACCCGGATTTTAATCCTAAGACTCAAGTGACTTTGAGAATTGGTCTTCTCATTATCCACTTCTTCATCCTTCTACTGCTTCTTGGATCGTCGAGTCCGGATATCCAAATGAAAAGAAACTCCCCCTTGATCGGGGTGTTATCTTTCCTCTTTGGATATTTTAAAGTTATCCTAATTTGGATCTCCAAATGGAGAGGGACTCTCCCCTGAGGGATGTCCTTTCCTCTTTTGATTCCAAATTGGATGTTACTCCATCTCAAATCACTTGAAATTACAACACAAATCAAATCAAATTTATATTAATCAAAATTGAAAAATCTAGACTCGATCCTGCAGGGTTATCCTAATAATCAATAGTTTTATATACAGTCCCAAGCAGTTAATATTTGATCTCAAGCAGTTGATATATGAATCTCAAGCAATTAATATATTTGAAATTTAAAGTGCTCAACAGATTGCATTAAATAAATAAACAATCAATCAATTCTAAACTAGCAAACAGCATGCAGTAAAAACTCGAAAACCCAGCACACAGCTGCAAAAAGTAAACACCGGCCTAGCCTAAAACTAGAGTTGGTGCTCCTAGCAAACCATCTACAATGTGTGATATAGGCTGTGTGGTTTAGATATGTCCTAAATAGGATTATTTGTTAGAGTTATTTAAGGTTCGATTAGTTGAAAGGCTTAAGGGATTTAATTAAAGTTTAAGTTTTAATGGCTTTAAATAACTTTTAAAAATTGATTCTTAATTATTTGTTGGAAAACCACCTTTGTTTCACACCGAGGCCATGAAGTTTATTTCACCTTCCTTGGGGCTGAGTAAACAGCCTCGTAGGCCTGGGTTACCCAGTAGTACCCGGTATAATTAAGTGATTTGATTTGATTAAAGTTTGAAAGTTAATATTTTTTAATCAAAATTGGTTGATTACTGATTTTAAGGGTTGATTAAACACTTCTGGAGTTTTAGAATGATTTTGAGTTTTTTTAGAATTTTGGAATATTTTAATCATTTTAATTAAAGTGTTGAAAATTGACTTTTTAATTAAGCTCAAATTTTGGAATTTTTGTATTTTATTAAAATACTAGACCTTACTACGATCAGTTAGACAGTAAGTACGCTGAAATCGGATTTTTCTGCATTTTATTACGAAGGTTTGAAGTTTTGAACTAGTTTTGATCTAGATTTGATCAGTTTGTTGACTTTTTGAATTTGATGTTTTTCTGGGATTTTTACATTTTTAACAAATATTAGACATTGTTTTTAGTTGAATGCAAGTGAGTTTGTTTAATTTGGATTTTTCTTGAATTCGTTATGAAGGTTTGAAGTTTGGGTAATTATTGAATTTCTTGAAATTACTTAATTAGAGGGCATTTTTGTGATTTTGGTCCAAATGAGATCCCAACTCCTTGAAATCTTCTCCAAAGGTCAAGAATGACCTAAGGAGAGATTCCCAAGTGTTTGGGAAATTTTTGGAATTTTTAATAATTATTAATTAATTATATTAATTAAATATTTATTTTTAATTAAAATTAAATTAAGGCTTAATTTGATGTCAAATCAAGGGGGTTTTAATTTTTATAAATTGAGGTTTGAGTTCTGGTTAGTTAGAGGTCTTAAGCATAGTTTTTGGGTTTAATATTGATTTATTGTATTTTCTAGAAGATTTAATAGCTTAATTAAGGCTTAAACTTAGAAAAATTAATTAAAGATCTTAATGATTTACAAAGCTAATGAAAAATTTCCTAGTGGCTGTACATGTCACTAAGTTCATATGTCCAAAGTTTCAAGTGAAAAAGGAATGTATCCTAATTATTGGAAATATTATAAGTTCTCTAAATAAATCCTTAATTATTGTCCTTAATGATGTCACTATGTTCAATGGGTTTAAATCAATGTTTGAACTAACCCTTGGACATGCATGAAATAAGCACATTGAAACAAACAAATCCTAAAGCTAGGAGAGCCTAGGCTAAGTGCATGTGTGTACACAACCTAAGCATGCAAAAGTTAAGGATAATTAACATAAGTATTAAATTGATTAATGGATAATTAAAAATAATTACCCACTAATCATCTCCCATAATTTCTATTCACATAAGCTTGATCTAAGTTTAAAATTTCAATGGACCTCTCAATGTTCAAGGATTTAAATAAATATAATTTTAAAATAGTTTTCAAAATATATATTTATATATATAGATCTATACATAAAAGTATAAGTTTTAAAATATAATAATTTAAAAATATTATTAAAATAAAATTTTAAGTACTTGAGAGGTCTACTGGTTTTTTTTTTAAAGAAATTTGAAAGTAAATTCTTTAATTTTAAAATAACTAATATAATATTTAATTAAATAATAATTAAATATTAAGATATTTAATATAATTAAAGTAAATCAGAATAAATTGAGTTTTAAACTTTGAAAATATTTTTAAATTAAAATATTTGACATTTAAAAAAAAATTGATATATTATTTAAAATTTTTTTAATGAGTTTGAATTTAATATGAATTTTTAAAGTTTTAATTTTAATTAAAGCATTTAAATTGATTTAAAATTAATTAAACCTTAAGAATAAGTATTAAATAATATTAAATTAAGTTTTAATTATTCTCTGGAATTTGAAATTATTTAAATTAATTTTATTAGGAATTTTAAAACTATTTTCAATTTAATTTTAATTCAATATGAGTTAGATAGTTAAATATTTAGTTAGTTGAAAATTATTCAAAATATAAATATTTAAGATTGAATTTAATTCAAAATAAAATATTAAGTTTAATTCTTCTGACTTTAATAAAATAACATTAAATATTTAAAGCTTTAGAAATATTTAAGTTAGATTTGCTATTTAATTAATAAATAGAATGATTAAACAATTAAAATTAGTTAATATCCCTTAAATTAATTTTAATTTTAAATTAAACTATATGTATTTTTAATGATTTTAAAATAATACTAATTTGAAAATAAAGTATATTATTTTAATTTAATATATAAATAAATAAATAAATAAATATATATATATATATATATATATATATATATATATATATATATATATATATATATATATATATATATATATATATATATATATATATATATATATATATATATATATAATTTAGATTTAAAATGATTTAAAAAAAACATTTTTTTTAATCATAAAAACCCTGACGGCGCCGGCTCCAGCGTTGGCCACGTGGCACAACGGGATTCGGCTGTATGGATGGCGGCTGTCAAGCGGGCCCCATCCACTTAACCAGCTCGGCAGTGCTGGGAGTCTTTAGATCTAATACGCTTTGATCCAGCGGTCCGGATCAAATCACGCATCTGATCTCAATCCAGCGGAATCGAACGGTCCAGCTCGACCCCGTGGTTTCAAATAGACGGTGCAGATCGCGTCGGACGGAGATTCATCCGCGGGACCAACCGTGCAGTCGAACTGAACTGCAATGAAGCTCAATCTGCACCGTTGATCACCCGATTAACGGCCCAGAAATGTGCAGTTCATGCACGTGACGAGACCGAAACCCCAATCAAAGAAATGGCTCGGGAGAAAGATTGGCTTGATCATCTTAAATAAAATTTTAAATGTAGATTCAGCTAATGAACATAGTTTATGGGGAAAACTATATTTGGCTTAAAACTAGCTTATTAAAAAGCTATTTATCCTAGTGTTCCTAGATCTAGGGTTTAAGATTTTCACCTTGATAATGGACGGTTTTACCCGTTTAATGGCATGTTGCATTTGTAGGCTGTCCACGCTCCTTTTTATAGAAGACTTCTTGGCTTGAAAACTCCTGGATCGATTGCTAGATCCTCTTGAACGGATTTAAGCTAGGTTCGCCGGAAAGCTCGCCGTCGGCGACGTCTAGTGGCTGGATCCGACTTGAGATGGATAGAAGAAGACCTGGGATACTTGAATGAAATGAGTTTGAGCTCTGGGGCGGCTTGAGTAGAGAGAGAGCAAGGCTTGAAAGAATGCCGCTCTATTAGGGCATTTCACCCTATTCAACCTTCTCCAAGCCAAAGGGACAGTCTTGATCGACCTAGGGGCTATCTAGGATGCTTCAACGTGGTCTGGAGAAGTTGGAAAGGCTGGGAGAAGGACAGTGAGGTGGAAAGCCTCTCTTGGTCCCCACTTGAGCATATGGGAGCAATGGTGGATGTTTGATCTAAATCCAATGGTTTAGAATGCTTCTAGGAATGTTCTAGAGGCTGTATTAACAGCTGGATTGAATTAGATTAATGGAATTTAGCTCTAAGAAGCCATTTGACCATGTTTGACCATCTTAAAGCACAAGTTTGACTGTTTGACTGGTCCAATGCCACTTGGACTGGTGAGGTGGCAAGGGGTGACTTCAAAAAGGGTCTAGAGTGATTTGGTGGGGATTGGGCTAACTTGAATCAAACCATTTGGGCATTTAGAGGTTTGTTGACCAAGTGTTGACTGGTCAACTGACCATGTTGACTGCTGAGGTGGCAGCCAAGCGTCAATTCCAAATGTTTGGGAGTTATTTGGAGGGAGTATAAAACCATGGGTTGAAACTTGATTGGATATGAAAGGTTTTCTATGGGCTTGATCAAATCAAAAGGGATTGACTTGGTCAAATCGACCATGGTTGGGCTCCAAACAAATTTGATTAAGCTTGAATCGTGAATTATAGAGAGTTTGAGTGCTTGAATGGTTTTAAATAGTTAAATGAGTTGGAATGACCCATTTAAACACTTAAGGGGTACTTGAGTCAACCTAGGTTGACTTGGTCAACTAGGTTGACCCAAGGAGTGGGTCAAAGCTCGATAGATTTGATTTGATGTTTTGAATCTGTTAGAGGTGGTCCCAAGGTCTAGAAATATCAAATTGATCAAAATGCCCATTTTGACCCTTAAGGGCCTGTTTGGTCAACTTAGGTTGACTTGGTCAACCAGGTTGACCCAGGGTCTGGGTTTGGGTTGAACAGGTTTGGTTTGATATTTGAAATTTGCTGGAGGTGGTTCCAAGCAAATCGGAGGTCGTTTGGTTTGAAATCAATGTTCGAGTCCTTAAGGGGTATTTTGGTCATTTTGACCCCTGGTCAACTAGGGGTCAAAAAGGGTCAACCAACATGCAGTTTAATATTCAATGAGTCATAATTAAGGGTCTGGAAGTAATTAGAGGCTTTGGTGAAGGCTCTAAGGTCAGAATCTTCTTAATGGCAAGTCCAGTGGCATAGGTTGTAAATATTTGAAGGTTTTACAGCCTATGGATTTTAATTAAGTTTCTGAGGTTAGAGACCTCAGAATGGGCTCAAATTTGGAGGGTTTCCTCCAGAGACATGTCCCATCAGTATGCAACTGACAGACTCTGAGTCGGAGGTCATTTAACTAGGGTTCAAAGTGTTTGAAATTTCAATGGAAAAGGCCTTTAGGACAAAACCTTTGGACCTGGGATTTGGCATGATTGACCTAAGATCTAGGTAGATCCTAAGGTTTGAATAGATCTTAAAGTTAGGAATCTAGAAGGATCCTAGAGCCTAAGAAATTCCTAGAACTAGGAGTCTAGAAGAAATTTAGGATCTAGAGTAGCTCCTAAGGTCTAAGCTCTAGAAGAATCCTAGCATAGATCCTAGGGTCAGGATTCTAGGAGGATCCTAGATTTTAGATTGATCTGGAGTCAGGATGGGTCCTTAGTGATTTCATACAAAAATGAGGTCAACAGTGCTCGGCAACCCTCCGTCATCATCGTCTTTAGCAAAAAAACTGCGAACTTGGAATTTGAAAATCCAACGAAAAACTTCTCTATTTTCTCAGACATTCTCTCTCTAGCTTTCTTTCTCTAGTCCAATGAAATTAATCAACGGGTCCAACTCATGTTTCTTTTCAGAAAAGATAACCTACTCTTTAGGTTGAATAATGTCATAACAAATCATATTCATTATGAATTTTAATAGTTCACATGCTCTTTTGGAACATTACACCAAGCCCAAGAAAGTTGTTGCTATAAAGGTTATAAATAGCTCCTACAAACTTAACAATGTGCAAGAATTTAGATGGTAGGGATTCTCTAGTAGCAAATGTTATGTGCAATAGCTGTAATAAAAAATAAGCACAAACTTCCCTAAATAGAATCCTTATCAAATGATTTTTTTAACTCAAGCTAATGCAATGTTTATCATCAAATTTTAATTGATAATTACTCTAAGCTTCATAAATTAACCAAAAGAATGTAAACACAAACAAAGTAGGCCAATATCTTCCGAGAGATCAACTGGAGCTCATTAAGATGCATTCAAGCAAGAGTATTTCTGCTATGATTTCAGATGTTAAATTATTAGAAACCTCATTGACATACATAACATATTGGAAGTGGATTAAGAAATTAAAGCTCATCAAAAAAATTGAAAACTTCTGGTGGAGAATTTATCATGGTGCATTTCCAACTTTTGAATTATTATCAAAAACAAGATTAACATATACTAATATATGTCCAAGGGGGTGTTCTAATATTGAAGACATCAACCACTTGATGGCTGCTTGTCCGAAATTCAAAAAGATTATTCAAGTTGTTAATGATTCGGGATTCAATATTCTGTTTTTTTCAAACATTACAGAATTGCTGTAATTGGATGGAAATGAACGCTGTGAACAAACTATCATTGGCTGCCAAAATCTATTGCACTATTATTTATCTCAATTGGAAATCTAAAGGGAAATATGTTTATGATGGAAAAAAAGAATCTACCTTTTTTATAGATGCTCAAGCAATTGCTCTAGCATCATTTGCTAGAAGAGTTTATCCACATTCGGGAAACTGGGATGTTAACCAGCTGCATTGGCTATATTTAAATAATTGGCACCCCCCTCCACCCGGTTGACTAAAACTCAATGTAGATGATTCCTTATTTCAGACGTATGAAGCTACTGTTGGAGGGGTATTCAGAGATTTTATAGGAAGGTTTCTCATGGCTTTTGGCTTTAAAGGGTTAAATTAGGATATATCTCAGTTAGAGTTACTCGCAATACAAGCTTTGAAGATTATTTTACAAGTTTGAATGCTAGATTTTGAAGGTATTATAATTGAAGGTGATAATACAAATATCATTGAATTCATTCAAAATCTGAAGTTGGATACAATAAAAGGAGATATTTCTATTGGAGGTGAAGAAATGGATTTCCTTAAGAGATTTAAACATTTTATTTTTACATGTGTTAAAAGAGAATGTAATAAGTTAGCCAATGAATGTGCTAACATTGCTCATAGTAATAATTTCCTTTGGGAAAGTCTTTCTTTTGATCTCATTCCTTCTTCTTTTGTTAGTTTGCTTAAGAAGGAATGTGATCCTTTTATTAGATTGTAATCTCTTTGCTTTTAATATAATTGCTTTGGCATCTCTCTCTTAAAAAAAAAAAAAAAAAATAGTAGGCCAAACAAAATGCAACACAACTTGCGCTTCAATTATAAGAATCTTCATCAAGTTAGGCATTATCACATAATGTGATATTTTATTAAGTTATGTGGTAATCATAAGTTCATTGTAATAAAAAAATTAGTTCTAAAAGAATGAGTAAAAATTAATTCTAATATGCATTATTTAAAAAAAAATATTTATAAACATTTATGAATCACTCATCCTAATGTGAGACTAAACAGAACATTAGTTCACTTAAGTAGTAAAAAAATTTAAAAAAAATGCCTACAATTAAGTGAAAGTTTGTTAGAGTTATTAAGCCCTTATGAGCTAGCCTGAGGCTAACCAGGGGGGGGGGGGTGAATTAGTAGTTTTAAAAATTCATAAACAAAAAGAATAATCTTTTTGAAACCTTATTGAATATTTTAGAACAAACATAATCAACCTTTGATGTGGAAGTGATTAACTAAATAAATTAGAGATTTTAACCACACAATTAACCACAAAAAATAAAATGCAGAAAATAAAGTATAGGAATAAACATAGAAAAAACACACTAGATATTATAGTGGTTCGGTCAACTTGACCTACGTCCACTCCCTAGAGCCTCTCCTTCAGGTATTACACTAGAACTACAGTGACTCTCCTTTTGCTCTCACAGTAAGGCAGAGAAGTCTTACAAAATCCTTTTCTCCAACCCCGGCGAGACACAGAACCCAAACTCCTTTTGCTTCCACTTGAAGCAGGAAAAGAACCCCAACTCCTTTTACTTCCTTCTAAAATATGCAAAGAACCTTGATCTATTGTTGATGAAGACCTTCATAGAGCCACTAAGGAGCAAGGATGATGATTGGAGATGATGACATGAATCCTTGCTTAGAGCAACCATTATGAACACCTCACAAACTTCCCCTCACAAGATCCTCTCTCTCCCCTAAGCTCTCTCTCTCTCTCTCTCTCTCTCTCTCTCTCTCTCTCTCTCTCTCTCTCTCTCTCTCTCTCTCTCTCTCTCCTTCTCTAAGCTCTCTCCGATCAGGACAACTTCAAAAGATTCTCCTATTAATAATTGATATATCTTATAAAAAAAGCCTTAAAAATTGCCCTAAATTTTAATATGTCATCAAAGAATATCTAGGGCGATCGATAGATCATTCTATATGATTAGTGTAATTTAGCTCTTCCAACAAGGATGATCTGAGTTTGTTGTATAATTAAAACATAATGATAATTCTAATCACTTAGGATGATACTGACATCATCTTGTATGATTAGTTCAAAATCATATATCTGTTGCGGATCAATGGTTTATGATTTTGATGATAGCAAATATTTTTTTTTCTCTACGACTGCCTTAAGTACTGACATTTCAGGTTCACACGATCGGACTGCAATTTGAAATCAACTCAAGATTGGGTAGACTAGGTCTGAGTCAGTTTGTACACTTTTTCCTTTCTTGAGTCTATTATATTTGTTGTGGCTCTTGATGTTTTGTAACGCATAAGAGTTTCTGACTGTTCCCTAGAGTTTACTGTTTTTGGTAATATCGTCATGGATGATATTTATATCGGTCAGGACGATATGTTCAAAAGCAGAAACCCTAATTAGGGCATCCTCATTAAAGCAGTCGTCTTTATGCAAAATACATCGTCCTGGACGTTGTACTGGCCAGGACGATAGGCTCAATTCAGAAAGAATCTGCCGCCAAATCTACTTAGAAAATTCTTATTTTTGGATATCGGCCTGGTGGATTGGCCTGGACTATAAAATATCATCCAGGATGTTCAAGGACAATTTTTGCAAAATTTTTCTGGCAATTTTGGAAAGCAATTAATGGTGATTTCATCCGGGCAGATCACAATATCTTCCGGGATGATTATACATCGTCCAGCTTCATTTCAGGGTGATATTCAGGATGATTTTCCTCATATTTGAGCTAATCGGCCAGGATGATATGTCTATCGTCCAGGACGATAAAGTCGGTAACTTGCATTAATGAGCTCATTTTTAGCTCTTCTATTTAAGCTATGACAAGGCACTTTGTAAGTGTCTTTGGCAGCCATTGTAGCTTCGTTCTTGTGGGGGAAACTTGAAGAGAGAGCTTAAAAGGGAGAGAGGAAAGGGTGGAGTTTGAGAGGGAGAAGATACTGTGAGGGGGGGGGGGGGGAACTCAAGGGAGTGTGGAGGGGATTCCACACGGTTGCTCCGGTGAACTCGCACCTTAGTACCATCAGATTCAAGGCTTTTCTGGAGGTAAGTTCACCAAAGAAGAATATCTTTTTGGTGTCAAAGGATCTGGCGACTCTGTCATACCGGGCAAGGTGGAAGTGATTTTGTAAGAGCTTCTCCGCCTAGTTGTGGGGGCTAAAGGAGAGACACTTAGTTTAGTGTAATAATTGGAGGGTGCCTCCAAGGAGTGGACGTAGGTCAAGGTTTGACTGAACCACTACAAATCTGGTGTGTTCTTTTCTTATTATTGCTTTCGTATTATTTTCTTCCGCACTTTGATTTTTGTGGTGATTTTGGTTTGAGTTTTATCTTTGGTTTTAAAGTTATCCAATTCACCTCTATCTCATTATTAGCCTTGGGCCAGTTCATAAGGGCTTAATATCCATAATGAACTTTTTAGTGTCATCAGAGCACTTTCAAGCGGTTTCAGAGTAGGATTCATAAAATAAGTTTTTAAAAGCTTTTGAATTTTTGATCTATGGCTAATTGTAATGTTGCGGAAGGTTATTCAATCACCAGACCTCCTTTATTTGAAAATATGTCATTTGATTTTTTGAAAAATCGCATGTCTATTTTCTTGCAATCAATTGATTTTCGCATGAGGTGTATGATTTTAACTGGTTATTCATCACCGTCACGTATTGTTAATGGAGTTAAAACTGATATTCCTTTTAATCAATGAAATAGGGAAGAATAAGTAAATGCTCAATTGAATGCAAAATATTTAAACTACTTTTTCTGTGCTTTAAATTCTGAAGATTTTATGTTAGTATCCACGTGCACTACTGGTAAGGAAGTTTGGGATAAACTACACACCATATATGAAGGCACTAGTGAAATCAATCAATCCAAGTTGAATTTGTTAATGTATGATTTTGAACTGTTTTCCATGAAACCTTATGAGACGATCTTAGACATGTACACTAGGTTCATTCAAATTGTAACATCATTGCATGCCTTAGGAAAAGAGTTTTCAAATTTTGAAAAAGTTAATAAAAAATCTTTGTTGTTTACTTAAAAAATTTGATGCAAAAGTTATTGTTATTTGTGAATCAAAAAATTTGAATGATTATTCTATTGATAATTTGATTGGCTCACTCATTGCCTAAGAGCAAAGTTTGGGTCAAAGACTTTTGGATGCAGGTGAAATGATTGTTCTAAAAGCTGAAGATACGAAACAAGATTGCTTAGTTGGTGACAAATGCAATGACTTATCAAGCAAATCACAAAGCTCGTCAAAGTATAAGCAAAAGTGGAAAAAAGGAAAAAATAGTAAGGATGTTCATATTTCTTCTAACGTTATTTGCTTTCGATGTAGGAAACCTGGACATATGAAAAATCGGTGCTCTAATTTAAAAATTCTTCCTATGAAAGAAAAGGGCAAGGCGAAGCAAAATTTAAATTGGGGAAATAATGAAAGTTAAAAAATCTCATGGGCAGATCTGGTTTCTAAAGCATCGAACCAGGAGAGAGATAATGGTTAAAAGCCTTTCGTGTTTTTGTGTTGTGTTTTTGTGTTTTTCTTTTTTATTTTTGAGTTTTAGTTTTGTTTATTCTTTAAAATTTTTGTTTTCGTGAAAATTTTTCTCTGATCAACACACACATTCACTTTTCTAAAAATGAAAAAACTACTTCCTATTTTTTCTTAAAATCTTTGGTAAAGTTTGATTGACTTCTCTAAAAACAGTCAAAGGAAGGAAACTCATATTTTTTACTCTTAATCTCCATTTCCTAAAAGATGTTATCCTACTTTTGATTTAAATTTTTTTCATCTTTTAAATTGGTTTTTGAAACTAAAATTTTTGTCTCCTTACATTTTATTTATCGCATAGGGATCTTTTGCAAGTTGTTGAATCTAACTCATAATTTTCATAATCAAGAATTTGCTTTATCAATAGGATGGGTTTACTTTTATTTTTTAAGATTTTAGAAAGGTAGCATATTAAAAAAAATTGAAAAATGATGCCAAAAATAAAAGATACGCAATGACGCCAAATTGAAAAATATACACAAAAGTGTATCAAAAATCAAAAGATGCACAAAGAGCGCCATTCAAATTGACAAGAGGCATAAAATGAGCCCACAAAATGTAATGCTTACCATTCGTGTACTTTTTAAAAGCTTAAGAAAACCCTTGATACTTTCGATACTTGATTTTGAAAAACATGATTCATGATTCAATAATTCGTGCATTAATCTTCTACTAGATATATTTTATGAAAAGAGTTTTGGAAAATTAATGTTTCTTTTTTCCGTTTATTCCTTGATTTGAATATTGAATTAAAAAGTTTTTGAGCCTTTTGAAGAACTTGAGTTTGGATTATCAAATTTATGAATTTCTTACTTTTTCTGGATTATGCGTTGTCAATCCAATTCTACTAAGATTAAAACCAAGTGGTAACTTTCTCATTTTAAGAATATTTATTTTTTCACTAGATAAAGGAACATTTTTATTTTTTTATTTTTGTTTGAGCCTCCTCTCTTTTTGATAATGTCAAAGGGGGAGAACGTACTGTTGAATTTGTATCATTTTTTTTTCTTTTCAAAAAATTTAAAACAACAAAAATATTTTTATCTCCCCTATTTTTTAAAGTGTTATTCTACCAAGTGGGAGATTAGAAATAAATATTCCTTTTTGCAAATTCAAATTGAAATGTTTGCCATCATAAAAAAGGGGGAGATTATTGCGGATCAATGGTTTATGATTTTAATGATAGCAAAATTTTTATTTCTCTACGACATGCCATATGTACTGACATTTCAGGTTCACACGATCGGACTGCAATTTGAAATCAGCTCAAGATTGGGTAAACTAGATCTGAGTCAGTTTGTACACTTTTTTCTTTTTTGAGTCTATTGTATTTATTGTGGTTCCTGATGCTTTGTAACGTATAAGAGTTTCTGACTGTTCTCTAGAGTTTACTATTTTTGGTAACATCGTCCTAGACGATATTTATATTGGTCAGGACAATCTGTTCAAAAGCAGAAACCCTAATTAGGGCATCCTTATTAAAGCAGCCGTCTTTATACAAAACACATCGTCCTGGATGATTTTGTATCGGCCAGGACGATATGCTCAATTCAGAAAGAATCTGCCGCCAGATATACTTAGGAAATTTTTATTTTTGGATATCGGCCTCGACTATAAAATATCGTCCAGGACGATCCAAGACAATTTTTCCAAAATTTCTCTGGCAATTTTGGAAAGCAATTAATGGTGATTTCGTCCGAGCCGATCGCAAGATCGTCCGGGATGATTATACATCGTCCAGCTTCATTTCAGGGTGATATTCAGGATGATTTTCCTCATATTTGAGCTAATTGGACAGGACGATATGTCTATCATCCAGGACGATAAAGTCGACAACTTGCATTAATGAGCTCATTTTTAGCTCTTCTATTTAAGCTATGACAAGGCACTTTGTAAGTGTCTTTGGCAGCCATTGTAGCTTCGTTCTTATGGGGGAAACTTGAAGAGAGAGCTTGAAAGGGAGAGAAGAAAGGGTGGAGTTTGAGAGGGAGAAGATCCTGTGAGGGGGGGGAACTCAAGGGAGTGTGGAGGGGATTCCACACGGTTGCTCCGGCGAACTCGCACCTTAGTACCATCGGATTCAAGTCTTGTCTCGAGGTAAGTTCACCAAAGAAGAAGATCTTTTTGGTGTCAAAGGACCCGGCGACTCTGTCGCACTAGGGAAGGTGGAAGTGATTTTGTAAGGGCTTCTCCGCCTAGCTGTGGGGGCTAAAGGAGAGACACTTAGTTTAGTGCAATACTTGGAGGGTGCCTCTAAGGAGTGGACGTAGGTCAAGGTTTGACTGAACCAGTATAAATCCTGTGTGTTCTTTTCTTATTATTGCTTCTGTATTATTTTCTTCTGCACTTTGATTTCTGTGGTGATTTTGGTTTGAGTTTTATCTTTGGTTTTAAAGTTATCCAATTAACCTCTATCTCATTATTAGTCTTGGGCCAGTTCATAAGGGCTTAACATCCCTAACGAACTTTCTAGTGCCATCAAAGCACTTTCAATATCATCATCTAGTAGATAGTTTGAGACGTCTAGGAGATAAATCTAGATGATAAAGAAATACACCTAATCGTCTAGGATTATTATTGAATCATCATGTATGATTAGTTCAAAATTAGTGATTATCATCCAACAGATAGTTTGGTTTATCCAGGAGATACAACTTAGATGATGAGAAATATAAATGATCGTCCATCAGATAGTTCAGGACATCCAGGTGATTCAAGAGAAGACTATGGTCTTTCGTATGTTCATCCAGGACGATCATGCAATCGTCCATGAAGATATGATCAATCAATCTAACCTTAATTACTTTCCTTAATCACCTGACCAATTTAGGCATTATTTTAATGAATCATCTAGGACGATATTAGATAATCTATGCAATTAGAACAAACTTCAACAAATAAAATCTTGCCTAAATGAGTTTGGCGGCAGAGTATTTTTTATTTGAGCATATCATCCAAGATGATGGGAATATCATCCAGGATGATTTGCTTAAGCAAGTTAACATGACTTAGAAGCCCTAATTAGGGTTTTTATTTTTAATTGATCTTCCAAGAAAATTTAAAATCATCTTGTATGATATGATCAAAAATAGAAAAACTCTAACTCACTAAATTTCTTCCCTTGAGTGTGTGTATGTGCAAGGTTACGTAGCTTCAGGATCCACTAATATACATTTGACTCAAGAAAATGTAAAAAGTGTATTGAAATAGAAATTACATACAAACTTAATTCTAGTCTACTTGATCATGAGTTGATTGACATTCCAAGCGAACATGTGGACCTAAAAGGTTAGTGAGCTGGGCACATAAAGTAGATATACATGTATCACAATAGTCAAAGAACAATAATAATTATTATCATCAAAATTACAGAACTTGGGTCTAGATTTACAACAATCTCTTCATTTTTTATGATGGCAAACATAGTTCTTAGAACATTTCAAATCACTTTTTTTTTTACAAAATTTAAAAATTAAACATAAAATAAAGGAGAATAATATAAGTAAAGAAAAGCAAATTTTATTGAAGTAAGCAAATAATATAAACGATATAACACTAACAACTACTCCCCTTTTTGACATCACAACAAGAAGGAAATAAAAAAAAACCACTAAATTTAACATAGTATAGAAATAAGTACAAAACATCACATAAAAACACCAAGCAGTCTATAGGTATAAAGGACCCTGATCTGGTGAAGGAGGTGGTGGTGGTTGAAAGAAATTGTGAATGGGAGCAAACTGCTCCCCAAACTAGGACATATCCTGGTCATCCTGTTGTTGTTGGGCTACATATGAATTGAAATGATCAACATTCGTTGCATACTGCTGCTCCTGTGCAACAACATAGGAGTCAAACCTAGCTACCCATTGGTCAAATCTCTCGACAAACGTATCCAGTTGTTACTACTGGCGGATCAGAATAGGTTTAGGAATAGCCTCTTCCTCTGCTCCCTCAACCTCCTCGTGCTTTGGGTGAAGGCGAGTGTTGTGAAGGACGTGGAAGGATTTATTGGTATAGAAGGTAGGTTGGAAGTTTGGTGGGGTAGAATACTGAAGATTATACTTTATTTCAAGAACATATGCAATAATCTATCCTAGGGATAGATTTAGTTTCCTCTTATATTCAAGATCCCTAATGCTAGTCAAGTGTTTAATATATTCAACAAAAAGATCTATAACATTAAAATCCTTATGAGCCATGATATAATAGGTGGTGAGGGAGAGTAGAGGATTGATGTAAATAAGATTACCAGCCTTTGGAATTACAAAGTTCTGAAGGATATGTTGAATGGTCATAGCATCTTTGACTAAGGAACTGGAGGCACCGTCATGGAAAGTGGCATTAGTGTGTCTTAAGTATTGATTGATAGGGCTCCAGTTGAAGTCAAAATCTAAAGCTATGATGTGAAGTTTGTTACCAGTGGTGGAAAGTTGAAGAAGTTCATGACAATCCTGATAGGTGATTTCTACATGTCTTTTATTTACATAAGATTGGAGTGTAGTGTAGATAGAGTTAATGTGAAGATTGGTAAAGAATTCATACAGAAGTTCATAGTGGAACGAGAAAGTAAGGGTCATAATAAGTAAGAGTGGTATGAGAAAATAGATCTAACACTGGATAAGTGAGTGTGTGGGGATTGACAATCTTAGATGATGTAATCCCTACCATTTTGTATTGGAGATAAGCAGCCTGATCCACAATCTCAGTGAATCGAGGGTCTACAGTTGTCCTAAAGGATCTTCTAGTAAGCATCCTAGAATGATTTTCACTAACCATTTTGAGAGTATAAGGGAGAAGAAGTAAGGATTGAAGAAGTTTATTATAAGGAAAATGGTTTAAAAATAGTTATTTATAAAGAGTTGGTCAAATCATCCAGAATGATCGTAGAATCAACCAGGATAATCGTGGAATTGTCCAGGATGATCATGAGTAATAATTCCATCCAGAATGATCATGAGTAATAATTGCATCCATGATGATTGGTAAAAAAGGCGATCATATCATCCAAGATTATCACATATCATCTAGGATGATTAGACACGGGCGATCATCCCGAAGAGTCAGCTAGTACGATTTTTGACTTTATGGATCGTCCCGGACTAACAGGTGGATTGTTGAGGCCGATTAGAAATAAATGATTATACCAAATGAATTTAAAACGTCTAATCGCTTTTGCCATGTAGATTGTCCAGGATGAATAAGTGGATCGTTCTAGATAATCACTAATAATTGAGGTAGAATTTGATCAGATCGTCCAGGATAATGTGGATCATCCAAGATGATCTCAAATATAGAGTCAGATCACCCTTCTGATGGATGATGAATGATGAATTGATGATATCATCCAAAATGATAATAAATCATCCATGATGATATGAATAAAAAATTAAAAATTTTCATGATTGATAAAGATCATCAGAAGAGGTCCAAAAATAAAAATAAAAAATAACACTTAATTAAAAATAAGTATAAAATAATAAAAAGATGATAAAAATAATAAAAAAGTAAAAAATTAAGTATTTTTTAATAATTAATACTAGATAATGATAATTTTTTCTTATGATTGGATTAAAAATTAGTAAAAAATAAATTAATATTGTTGAAATCAAAAAATGGTAGAACAACGGATCCTATTATCTCTAGTTTGGACTCCTTATAGGATAAAAATCTTTCACAAAAATCTAATTAAAAAAAAAAAACCGATAATAAAAGTGATATATTCACAACTTCATTTCATAAAAATATCTTATAGAATAACATAACAAAGTGGTTATTCACGATCAAGAGTTTCAAAATCAAGTCTTTGAAAATATCAAGTGATACATGAATTTTTCTATAATTTAAAGGTTTGAAAGAGAATAAAGCTTGATTTCTTGTGGGCTCATTTATGCATCTTGTTAGTTGTTTGGAACTCTTTATGCTTCTTTTGATTTTTTTATATACTTTATGTATATTTTAATTTTTGGCGATCATTGCGCATCTTTTCAGTTTTTCTTTTTTTCACTCATTTTATACCTCTTTTCATTTTTACCAGCTAGCTCCCTTTCAAAACCTTTAAAAACTCTTAGCTATGAGAATATCATTCAGATATCAAAGAAGAAAAACTCACTCTATAATATAATGAGGAGTATATCACAAAGCAGAGTCATATTCATCTAATAAAAGCAACAACTTGATCAACAAAGCTTGAAAGTGATTTAATGACTTCGAACATTATTCATATGAGATAGATTACTATAAGAAGATAGAAAAGATCTTAATTTCAAAGTTTAATTATCAATTTAAAAAAGATTTTTTGCTTCGAAAGAAAATTACGCCACTAATGGAATTAGAGGAAGAGAAATAATTAATGGTGTTTCTTTTTTAACTGATTTAGGAATGTCAATCATTGATTACAAATTTTTAAAAATAAAAGTAAGGCAAAAATATCATTCCAACAGTGATTAATAAAATAAAATTGAACAGAAAAATAATATAACGCCAAAAATAGAAAACATGAGCATATAGATAGAACAAATCATGCAAATAAAAAAAAAGTAAGATAAAAAAACAGAAAAAATTTAGAATTCAGTAATTACCAAGTTCATGCATTTATATCTCTTACACCTAATCTGGTCCTTAAGAGGCTGAAAGTTTCAAAGGCCAGTGATTTAGTAAAAATGTTAGCCAGTTGATTTTTAGATGTTATATGGTGTAACTTAATGTCTCCTTTAGTAACATGGAAATAAATAAAGTGATGCCTTATGTCAGTGTGTATGATTCTAGAATAATGGATATGATTTTTAGAAATGCAGATGACATTAGTGTTATCACATAGAATTGACATTGTGCCTACACGTAATCCTAAATCCAAAATCCATTGCTTTAACCAAAGGATTTGGGCCACATAACTACCTAAAGCTATGTATTCAGCTTCAGAAATGAAAAGTGTAACTAAGTTTTATTTTATGCTGGACTAGGAGACTAAGGATTATCCTATGAATTGATATATTCTAGATATGATCTTTCAATCCACCCTATATCCTACAAAGTCTGAATCAAAATATCTTATAATTTCAAAAGAAGTGTTATACCTTGGATACCAAATTCCTAAGTTTTAGGTTCCTAAGAGATATTTAAGGATTATCTTAACTGCAGTCAGGTGGGACTCCTTTGGATCAACTTGAAATCTAACACAAAGGCACACATTAAACATTATATCAGGTCTGCTAGCTACCAAGTAAAGGAGAGATCCAATTATTCCTCTGCATTTCTTTTGATCAATATATTTTATATTTGAGTCTTTATCTAATTAAATAGTGGAGCTCATGGGAGTGTTTATTGTCTTGGCTTTATCCATTTTATATTTCTTCAAGATGTCATTAATGTACTTTGATTGATTAGAAAGGTTTCATAATTCATTTGTCTTATGTTAAACCCCAAAAAATAGGATAATTTTTCCATCATGCTCATCTCAAATTCCTTACTCATTATTTTTAAAAAATCATCACATAAATTTTTATCAAAAGATCCAAAAAGTATATCATCAACATAAATCTGGACAATGAATAATTCATCTCCTACTCTCCTCAGAAAAAGGGTGGTGTCTACGCTCCCCTTAACAAACTCCCTCTACAGTAGAAATGTGATAAGCCTCTCATACCATGCCCTAGTTTCCTATTTTAATCTATACAACACCTTTTTTTAATTTGAAAGCATGATTTGGAAATTAGAAATTCTCAAAGCTTAGGGGTTGCTCTACAAACACATCTTCTTTTATTACCCCATTTAAAAATGTACTCTTGACATTCATTTAGAAAAGTTTAAATCCCTTATAACAAGCAAAGACCAGTAGCACTCTAATTGCTTCCAATCTAGCTATAGGGGAAAAAGTCTCCTCAAAATTAATCAATTCTATTTGATTATACTCTTTAGCCACCAATCTTGTTTTGTTGCTAACCACCACACCAAAACCATTCATTTTATTCTTAAAGACCTATTTGGTTCCTACAATACTTTAGTTATTAGGTCTTTCTACTAGCTCCTATATATCATTCCTAATAAATTAGTTTTATTTCTCTTGTACAACTAGGATCCAGAATTCATCAGAAAGGGCTTGATTGATGTGGGTGGGTTTAGTCATTGAGAAGAAGGCAAAGTGATTAACTTTTTTTCAAGTCCATGTCTAGTTCTAACACCTTTAGAAGGGTCTCCTAAGATCATTTTTTTAGGATGACTCAAAGAATATCTTCAATCTCTAGGCAAAGTGTCTTGAGGTTCCACCATTTCCTTTAGATTTATAGTTTATACTCCTTGGATAATGTCACCTACTTCATCTTCTTCCTCAACCCTAGATTTCTCAAAATCAAATTCATCAAACACTATATGAGTAGTCTCTTTCACCACCAATATCCTCTTATTAAATACTCTATAGGATTTTCCTACACTTGAATAGCCTAAGAACACTCATTCATCAGATTTGGAGTCAAATTTTCCTAAGAGTGATTTCCCATTATTCAGAATGAAAGCCTTACAACCAAAGATATAGAGGTGAGAAAAAGGTTGTGTGTCATACCCTTAATGATCTCATAGGATGTCTTATTCAGTTTGGATCTAATATTCACCTTATTCAAAATATAACATGGAGTGTTCACTGCTTCTACCCAAAAGTATTTATGAAGTGAACACTTAACAAGCATGTCTCTAGTGGATTCAACTAATGTCCTATTTTTCCTCTCAGCTACCCCATTCTGCTGAGGGGTCCTAGAAGCTTAGAAGTTGTGACTAATCCCTTGCACCTAATAGAAAGTTTTAAATCTCTCATTTTCAAACTCTCCACCATGGTCATTATGAATGGTCAAGATCTCACAACCTAGTTTTTTTGAATCCAAGTAGTGAATAATTTAAATTCATTTAAAGACTCACTTTTATGTGACATAAATATAATCTTAAGTGAACCTCGAGTAGTCATCGACTATTACAAATCTAAAAACCTTTCCCCTTAAACTTGCAGTGTTAATCGGTCCAAATAAATTCATATGAAGGACTTCTAAAGGTTTAGTGATTCTAATATCCTTAATGAAATGAAAAGAGGATTTGACTTATTTTTCTAAATGACAGGCATCACATAAATGATCCTTAGTAAACTCAAGTTTAGGAATTCCTCTTACTAAGTCTTTTTAGGTTAGTTTTCTAAGTATTTTTAAGCTAGCATGACATAACCCCCTATGTCACAATCAAGAATCATCAGCAATAGTTTTTAAGCAAAATAAAGTAGCACATTTAATATTATTTAAATCAAGAATGTAAATATTATTGATCCTTTTTTATTGTGAGAGATGTGTCCTAGCATGCCACATGAATAACAACTAACTCTAGGAAAAGGGTTTACTAGTCTACTAACGTTGTTCTGCCTCTTCCTAGGTTTGAATAATTCATGATATTGTGATGGATTACAAAATTCTTCAAGTGAAGGTGGTTCTATATTTTCATTCAAAGCAATTATTTTGGTTTGTAGATATTGGTTTGAATTTTTAAGATTCAAAATTTCTACTTTCAAAGCATACTCCCCACTACTAACTCAGTTGCATGAGTGTCTAAATTATTATATACAGTTTCTAGCTCAACATGTAAACTTTTAGGGAATCATGCTCATCAGTTAATTCAGAATATTTTTTTGTTCAAAGCATCAAATTTATCTAAAAATGTTATGAGATTGCTATCAAGTATAGAATAATCTTTAATCAAAACATCATGCTCTTTTTGTAAGTTGAGAAATTATAGTTTCAGGCAAGCATATGACTTGTTAAGCTTTCGATAAGATGAATGAACTTTCTCATAAACATCAAGCAATTAATCGTATGTTAATTCTCATATGTCCTCTTTGTCAGAGTGACCAAGATGATCATCCGCCATCAAACACAAGTTTGTTGTCTCATCTTTAGCTTCAGCTTCAGAGGAGTGAGATGCATAATCCGCCCATAAACCCTTTTATATTTGTTTCTTACCCTCCTTGAACTTAGGCTTTTCTTCACCCTTCTCCTTGCTTGGGTGAGCCTTAAGTATAAGGCAATCAACTTTTACATGTCATGGCTTTCTGCATTTAAAGCAAATAACATCATAAGAACCTTTAAAATTCTGGCTATTCTTACCTTTGTTACATTTCTGATGGTGCTTTTATTTCTTCCTTAAGAATCTCTTGAATTGCCTAGTAATTACGACAATGTCATCATTTTCAGAACTAAAAGAATAAATATCCATATTATTAACTTTAATGCTATAGTTTTCTCATTCTTTTTCTCCCCTGCATCAAGTTATCTTTGGTTCACTCCTTGCTCATAAGCAATGAGTGATTCAAGTAAGTTATCTATAAATACATATTCAAATTCATGGAGTCAGTTACAGTAGTGAACTTATCATCAAAGGAGGAAGGAAAATATCTCAAGATATTGTTCACTTTCTCATAGTTTGTTAGATCTCTTCCTAAGGTATACAGGGAGGTAACTGTTTGACTAAATTTAGTATACATTTCAGATATTGACTCATTAGGTTTTATGCGAAAAAGTTAATAATCATGAAGTAAGATATTTAATCTAGATTGTTTAACTTCACTTTGGACTTCATAAGTAATACATAATCTATCTCAAATTTCTGTACTTGTATTACATATTGAAACACACATATAATCTTCAGATTTCAGTGCACAGAAAAAATAGTTTAAATATTTTGCAATAACTTATGCTAGATCTATATCATCAAAAGTCCATTCAGAAAAATAAAAGTTTAGTTTTAATTCCATTTATTTCACATGTTGGTGCAAAATAATCTTCTTTTACGAAGATCCACATGCGGTAATCTATAGATTGCAAAAGGTGGACATGTAAGTTTTCTAGAAATTTAAAGGTTATTTTATCAAAGAAGGGTGGTCGAGTAATGGAATATCCTTTCGCGGTATTCCAGTTACCAAATTAGCCATGGATCATATTTAATAGTTTTCTAAAACTTTATTTTATGAATTTCACTCTAATACCACTTGAAAGTTCAATAAGATTGTTAAGCTCTTATGAATTAATCCGAGACTAACCAAGAGGGGGGCTGTGAATTAGTAGTTTTAAAAATTCCTAAATAAATAAAATAATATTTTTGAAATCTTTTTGAATATTTTAAAATAAAAATAATCAATCTTTGATGTGGAAGCAATTAATAAAATAAATTAGAGATTTTAACCACACAATCAACCATAGAAAATAAAATGCAAAAAATAAAGTGTAAGAATAAACACAGAAAGAACACACCAGATTTTATAGTGATTCGATAAACTTGATCTGCGACCACTCCTCGAAGCCTCTCCTCCAGGTATTGCACTAGAATCACAGTGACTCTTATTTTACTCCCATAACAAAGCGGAGAAGCTTTTACAAAATCCTTTTCACAGACCCCGGTGAGGCAGAGAACTCAGACTCCTTTTGCTTCTTCCTAAAGTAGGCATAAAACTCTAACTCCTTTTGCTTCCTCCTTAAGTAGGAAGAGAACCATGATCTAATGCTGATGGAGACCTTCCTAGAGCCACCAAGGAGATAAGGATGATGATTGGAGAAGATGACTCAAATCCTTGCTTGGAGTAACCTTTATAAACACCTTACAAACTCCCCCTCACAAGATCTTCTCTCTCTCTCTCCCAAGCTATCTCTATCTTCTTCTCTAAGCTCTCTCAGATTAAAACAACAGTAAAAGACTCTCCTATTAATAATTAAGAGATCTTACAAAGAAGGTCTTTAAAATTGCCCTAAATTTTAACTAGCCATCAAAGAACTTCTAAGACGATCTATAGATCATCCTACATGATTAGTGTAATTTAGCCTTTCTAGCCAAGATGTTCTGAGTTTGTTATACGATTAGAACACAATAATTATTCGAATTGTCCAGGACGATATGAACATCATCCTGTATGATTAGTTCAAAATCATATATTACCATCAAATAGACAGTTTGGGATGTCCATTAGATAAATCTGAACGATGAAGAAATATGCTGATAGTCAAGGATGATTATTAAATTGTCCTGTATGATTAATTCAAAATCAATGATTATCATCCAGTAAATAGTTCGGGTTGTCCAGGAGATACATCTGGATGATGAGAGATATAATTAATCATCCAGCAGATAGTTTGGGACGTCCAAGTGATTCAAGAGAAGACTAAGGTTTTTCGTACTTATCATCCAGGATGATCATTCGATCGTCCATGACGATATGATCGATCAATCTAACATTAATTACATTTCTTAATCACCTTACTCATTTAGGCATTATTGTAATCAATCGTCCAGGATGATATGAATCGTCCAGTACGATTAGAATAAACTTCAACAAATAAAATCTCGCCTAAATGAGTTTGGCGGCTGAGTATTTTTTATTTGAGAATATTGTCCAGGATGATGAGAATATCATCCGGAACAATTTGCTTAAGCAAGTTAATATGACTCAGAAGCCCTAATTAGGATTTCTATTTTTGACTTATCGTCCAATCGTTCTATATGATATGATCAAAAATAGAAAAATTCTAACTCAGCAAATTTCACTTCCTGAGGGTGTGTGTGTAAGGTCACTTAGCTTCAGGACCCACAAATGTACATTTGACTTAGAAAAAGGTAAAAAGTGCATTGAAATAGAAATTACAAACTAACTCAATCCTAATCTACTTGATCTTAAGCTGATTAACATTTCGTGTAAACTTGTGGACTTGAAAGGTTAGTGAGCTGGGCACATAAAGCATATATGCAAATATCACAATAGTTAAAGAATAACAATGTTTGTCATCATCAAAATCAGAGAACTTTGGTCCAGATTTGCAACATTAGGGACCATTATGAACTACGAAATGTATTAAGATCTAAAATCTAAAATTCAAAACATGGCATAATTATTTAGCTAAAGCATTCTCAAGAGGAAACCATAAATAACCTGATATGCTATTGAAAATTCTAGAAAAAATGATAATGGTCAGAGTATCGATCATTCGTGACGCAATAATACTGAGCAAAGCCATCTTGGAGTTAATGCATACAATATGAAACTTGTGGATCTTGTGAATACTTTATGCATTAACTTAATGAATTTACACCTAGAAGATTGGTGATCTTGTGGTGATCTTCTGGATCATTTTGTGAGATGGTTGACAACAGCTATATGTAATTTTATATAATGCGAATATGAAAGGAGGAATGAGATGATCCAACCTAGGGAAAGTGAGATGTACCTCTTTGTTGCCAAGAATAAAAGCAATTGACAGTTGGATATGTTGCATTTGAAAAGCGTTGAAGTTTGAATGAGGAATTCACAGTCGAAATGATGGAGCGAATTGAGAAATCATGAAGGAAATTGATCTAGATGAGGCACTAGAAAATAGGAAGCTCGCTTACGTGCTTGTGGACATGCAGACGTGATGGGGGTAATTTTGACAATTTTTTCAAAACAAAGATATTCAACATACATTTTCTCTTTTCATGCTGGTAAAAAAATAGAGTTGAACGAAAAATTTATTTTACAGAAGTTATGCTTCCAAACATGTTAACTTAAATTGATTTCACTTCTTCAAATTGAAAATGGTATAATTAAGGAATCGTTTGATTAAGTTATTGCTTATGTAAAATGGAGTTTTAGAAATAGTTGTTTAAAAATAGGAGTTTTAAAAAAACTTGTTTCAATAATGGATTGCTCGAGTAACATTCTTTTTAAGTGCTTACAAAAACTCGAAAGAATATATTAATTATTTGCTTAAGTTTTAAGGTTTAGTGATTTCACAATAAAAGACTAAATTATTCATCTTTGAAATTTTAATATATAAAATTATTTTTTATTATTTTAAAAACTAAATTTTACACGCGCGCGCGCGCGCACACATACACACACACACACACACACACACACACACACACACACACACACACACATATATATATATATATATATATATATATATATATATATATATATATATATATATATATATATATATATATATATATATATATATATATATATATATATATATATATATATATATATATATATATATATATATATATATATATATATATATATATAAGGTTTGGATTTATTATCATTCAACAGCTTCTTCCTTCTATTTTTCCTAAGAATCTTCCGCTTCATTATCCTCTTAGTCAATTTGTTGAGAATATTGCTTTAACCCCCATAAACCAAATTGATGGGAGTCCTAATAGATTTGGCAAGCCCCACAACTTTTTGGTCATCTATCGCCTTCTCTAAGCAAGATAATAAGTTCTAGCATAAAATCATCAGCGACATCATGAGGTCTGCCTTAAGGAACCGAAGGAGGATCGACAAAGTTGGATTGAATGGTGCGAATTACAATGTTGGGAGAGCAGCCCAGACAAAAAGATGAAGCTCGTAGACGTGCGTGTCTGCTGGAGAAGACGAAGTTTGCAGATGGGTAATTTTGACTATTTATTTCAAAATTGAGATTTGCAATGGAATAAGCAGATAAGAAATAACTCTCCTAGCCAATAAAAAAATCATATTTTGCGTGAAGAGATTATAAAAGAAACTGAAAACCGTCCTTTCAAACCGTTCAAAATAATTAATTTTGACCTATTGAAATGAAGAAAATAAAATGTGACTACGAGTTTGCTAGGGCTCTGCTAGGGTTTTTCGGTGCTTTTGGCGGCGTTGGCTTTTCCTTGGTTTCTCCGTCCGTCTGGCCGGGATGGAACTCCCTTCCACCGATTTTCCCCCACTCTCGGGCCCTTCCCTGCTAGGAGCTTCTCCTCTCCTTCCCCCTCCCTCCTATGCCAGTAATCTAGCTGCTTCCCCTTCCCCTCGGGAAGAATGGCCACTTTCTTTTGTTAAGCCTGCTAAAAAGCTTTCCTTTGTTATGAATGATCTTAATGAAGGCAAATCTCTGTGGAACCTGTCCCTGGTCGGTTACTCTCTGGGTCCTAGGATGTATTATGAAAGACTTTTGGCGTCGATGGAGAAAGCCTGGAAACTTAAAGGAGCTCTTTCTCTCCTTTCTTTGGCTGATGATTTCTTTCTCTTAAAGTTTACCGCTGTAGAAGATTACGACATGGTTTGGTCGGGAGGTCCGTGGTTTCTGCTCGGCCGACCTTTCATCCAGTAATGCTGGAACCCGAAGTTTCAGCCTACTAGAGACGAGCCTGCTTCGATTCCCCTATGGATCAAGGTTCTTAATCTTCCGCTAGCTCTCTGGACGCCGACAGGTATCTCGAAAATTGCTAGTTTTATCGGTGAACCTCTTTATGTTGATACTTTGACTGCTAAAAGAACTAGGCTCACGTTCGCTCGAATTTGTGTTAAAGTGGATAAAAACTCTGAGTTACCGGAAGTTATACCGATGGAAATTGATGGAGTGGACTTAAATCTTACGGTTGTGTATGATTAGAAGCCTACCAAATGTGATGGTTGTGGATCACTCGTTCATCCATTTTCTCTCTGTCCCAAAAAATCCCACTCCTAAACCCTCGCTGCCACCAAAAATGGTTTTTAGGGGAAGAAGCAAAAGCAGAAATCCCTCTAAACTCCCCAGGCCAATCTCAATCTCAATATGTCATATTCCTCTCTTCCCAATCTCAATCTCCCTCAACCAGCTTCTTCGTCTTCAACATTACAAAGTGATCACCCCAACCTGTTGCCGTCACAGGTTTTTCTGGCCAATAGTTTTGCTTCGCTGTCGGTTGAGGAACCTGCGGAGGAAGTAATTTATGTTGTTAATCTTAATGGTAAATCTATTGTCGTTGAGGATACCCTTTCATCCTCCAAAATTGCTAAGGTGTCAATGCCCAACACAACCAGTCACATAGCTTCCCCGACATCTTCCACCTCTACTAAGGTGTCTGTTCAATCCAAGTCGCCTTCCACAAAAGGGAAATCTAAATCCAAACCGGCCAAGAAGGCCAAATCTCATAAATAACCATGTCCATGCCTCCTTTAGTTGCATGGAATGTTCGGGGATTTAATAACCCTATTAAAGTCAAGCTTTGTAAAGATCTCATTGTTGTCCACAACATTAAGCTTCTATGTGTCTTGGAAGCTAAGATTTCTCCCTCTGCAGTTGCTGACCCTTGGTTTTTCTTCTCTCACTCCTTATTTGAGAATGAAAACAGTTGTGATAATTTCATCCATTCTACGCCGGGTAGAATATGGGTCAAATGGGATGCTACTCAGATGTCTTTCATCCCATCCTTTTCCTCCTCTCAAATCATTCACGGTCTGGTTAGTTTCGATTCCATGCCCCCTTTTCACATGTCTGTTGTTTATGCTGCCAATACTATGGAAGAAAGGAAAGTGCTCTGAAAAGATCTCCTCGATCTTTCTTATAATTTGAGCTCCCCGTGGATCATTTTGGGGGACTTAAATTGTTACAGGTTTGATGGTGATAAAGTTGGTTGCATTCCTTTGTCTAATGATAGATTGGGAGAGCTCAACAATTTTGTTTTTGATTCTGGGGTCCAGGACCTTGCTTCTGTAGGTCTACATTTCACTTGGTTTAATCAAAGGACGGACAACCCGATACATATTAAACTGGACAGAATGTTGGTTAATTCTGCTTTCTTGGATACCTTTCATACGGCTTTTTATAAAGTGAACTCTTTTTCTGGCTCTGATCATGCCCCCTTAATTCTTAATGCTGCTCCTCTCAAGAAAATTATTTCTAGGTTCATGTTTAAGGACTTTTGGACCAAATTTGATGATTTTTGGGAGTTGACCCAAAGGGCTTTTGAGAGGCCTATGAATGCTAGTTCGATTGCTGCCTTTTTAGACTGCCTGAGATTTCTTAAAAAGGACATTCGTAGGAATCATATCTAGAAAATTAAAATTAAATTAACATACAATAATGCTACTCATAAAATAAAAGTTAAATATTGGTATTACTTACAACTTATGGCAGTATGGCTTTGTATGTCTTTTTCGGTAATGAATCATAAAACTCACACTGTTTCTTTCTCATATTGCATACTAGAAGTGTCAAATGTTTACTGTTTATTATAGGAACAAAAATCAAATTCACATTCCTAATAACTGTTCTATTTATATGAGATACGAAGCCAGATGTGTTTGTCTCTTTTGATTGGGCGTCGTAACCCTGGATAAGATAAAATAGTAGTGGTAATTAGTTCCAATATGTTTAAACTAATAAATAGAATTAGTAAACACAAGGATTAAATAATGTTTAATAACCCAATGGAAACTTGAATTAAAAAAAAAATGTTGATTAAGCCCGGGGCAAAGGGCATTTTTCTGGGTTAATAAATGAGAAAACACATCCACGTGATTATTATCAAGCTCATCTAATAGTAATAACTCATCCAATTGGTTTATATAAATTGTTATATATTCAAACTCGAAAATAGTTTCACCCCTGGATAGTTTAATAAACATTATTTAAAAAAGAATAATAAAAAACAAAAACATAATCCTCGGTAAAGCTCGGTATTACTCGGTACTACTCGGTATAAAGCATTAAAAAAATAGTAAACATACTATACATCATATGATTGATATAGTACCGAGTATATTTAACATAATACCGAGTAGTATCGATCAGTCTTTATAGATCTGAGTACAAAAAAAGACAAATACCAATGCTCGGTATTGATTGGTTTTGCACGGTATAAACAAGATTATTGCTCGGTATAAGTACAATACTCACTTATCCTTGAATTATTTCAGGCAATTATCGATGAATATCCATTTATCTTCACTTATTAAAGATCGCTCAGGGTAATCTAATGCTTGAGGTGCAGGACGCAATTCTATTTGTTTTGAGTCATCAACTTCATAAACAATCATAGAAACATCATGACCCTTGGTTGATTCAACCATAGATGCAGGAGTAGGTTCAGGAGCAGGTTCAAGAATAGGTTCAGGTTTAGGATAAGGTGTAGGAGCAATTGCAGGTGTAGGAGCTAGTCTAGGAGCTGGAGAAAGTTCAATTGCAGAAGTTGGTGCAGGAGCAGGAACAAGTTTAGTTGTAGGAGTTGGTGTAGGAGCAGGAGCAAGTTCAGGTGCTAGTGCAGGAGCATGACTTGGAATTGACTCACTCATCTTCTCTTTAGATGACTTTTTTATTTAATTTTTTTCTTCCTAACATCGATTGTAAAAGGTGTAGATACAAGTTTCCTCTTTCTATTATTTCTCAGCTGAATTCTTCTTGCTATGTCGGTTTGTAAGGATGGATCAAATACCTCATACTCACTCAGGCTGTCATCCTTATACACTATTTTCTCAGATTTAGTTGTAGATGAAGTAGATTCAGCAGACATTTCACTCATGTAAGTTTTAAAATAAGAAGGGAACTGATCTTGTAAGAACTTCTCTATAAAACCGTCTTTTTTTTTAATCTCCTCTTTCAAATCAAAAATCTCCTCTTTCAAATCAAAAATAGGTTATTTCAAGACCACTACACGCCTTTCAAGTAAAATATTTATTGATTCCACCGATGCTAGCTTCTTCTTCATTAAATTATTCTTGCTAAAAAGCTTGTATATCACTTGATTTAAGATATTCAGGTTTGTTTCTTCTGTTATTGGACTTGAATCAGGCAGAGTATAAGTTGAATAAGGAGATGTTGGGCTTGCCACCCTGATTGGACTAGTTGGAGTAGGTGGAAATGAATCATGTTTAGGTGGGATTGTCACCCTGATTGGACTTTGCACCCTTATTGGACTAGCTAGAGTCGGTGGAGATGAATCATGTCCAGTTGGGCTTGGCACCCTAATTGGGCTTGCACCTGTATTAGACTGGCTGGAGTAGGTGGAGATAGACTGGGTGACTTAGATAAAATCTTTGAAGGACTGTGAAATAAAGCCTTATCATCATCTATTATTCCTCGAAATGGACTGAGAATCTGTATAAAATACAATATTCCATCTAATTTAAACATTTAAATATATAATTTAATCATACATTTAAACGAAAACACGTAGTGATGCTACCTCATGATCCTCAAGGTCTGCAAATATACCATTCATGTCTTTCTCATTGTAGATAAAATTACTATCCCACCGAATAAAACATGGGCGTGATAGTTCATCCTCTACGGCATGAATGTTTGTATGTTCAAGAAACCATATATGCAAAAATTAAGACAATTTAAATTTCTTATAGAATTTCAAAAATTTAAATTACCAATGATCCTTTGAACAAAATAATAATACTCACAATTACAATCATGACAAAACCATTGACATAGCCCAGTGCGCATCCTTTTGATTATTTAGTGGCAATAAGATTGAATTCATTAACAAGGAAACCCCTAATTGATTCTGGCCAGTTGTATGTATTGAACATATTAACATTTTCTACAACTTACAGGATAGATGATGGTATACGAAAGTTCATCATTGGATAAAAAATGTTGGATAATAGGTAAAGGATGATTTCTTTCACTAAATCATCCATTGGAGTTGAATTATCCATCCTCTCAATATCATGGCGAATGTTATTAGATGTTTTGCTACTGAATCTAGCATTGCCAACGTCAAATATAATATCTATATTCGGCATGTATATAATTAAGGCAACCTCATCAGATGTGAAATCTAGCATAGTCCGTTAATAATAAAACTTTCAGTCTTTAAATCCACTTCGATAGCAGTATATACATAAGTGGAACATTCTGAGGCATAAGAGGAACCATCAGGAACTGGCTAATTTGTAGCTGTCGCAGTCTTTCAACAAAAGGATCTCCAAATCTCTGAACAAGTTGATTACAAACTTCTCTAAAAGTTGAAGTTTGACATCTGAAATGAATCTTTGGAGTATATCCCTGCATAACGGATACCGAGTATTAAAGACAATCGGTTCAAAGTATTAAATAATACATACAAAAGACAATCGGTACTGATCATAAAAGTGGTAATACCAAGGAGTATCGAGTATATAACATAATTTGTACTATAAAAGAAAGCTTATACCGAGTTATTGTTCATAATACCGAGTAGTACTAAGCCAAAATCGCTCGGTACTGAGCAGTACTGAGTGTTTAAAATGATTTCACTCGGTATTGAATTAATAATATATTTTATAACCAATAAAAAACATTTTTTTATATTTTTATCTAAGCTTATACCGACCATTAATCGCCAATACCGAGCAGTACCGAGTTTTGATAACTACCAAAATTGCTTCGTACCGAGCAGTACCGAGTGTTTGAAATGATTTCACTCGGTATTGAATCAATAATATATTTTATAACTAACAAAAACATTTTTATGTTTTTATCTAAGCTTATATCGACCATCAATCGCCAATATCGAGCAGTACCGAGTGTTTTTAACTTCAAAATTGCTTGGTACCGAGTAGTACCAAGCAATACTAATCTGTACCGAGTAATACTGACCTCAAAGGTAAAATTCATTTTTCACGAAAGCTTAAAATTTCAGCAGCTATAGACGGACTTTATCCGTAAACCCTAACCCTAAACATTTAAAAAGATAAAATTTATTTGTTTTATAAAAAAAGGAACTGACCTGAGGCATTGTTTCTCTGAAGTTTATGAAACGTAAATGCGGGGAGCTTGAAACTTGGAAGAAGATGAACAGTTGCCGGAAACAAAGCTTCGTATATGCAAGCAAATGATGACTGAAGTGAAAGACGATGTTCTTTATTTGAAAAATATACATAATTTTTGGGTCCGCCGGCAATTTTTTTGGGTCCGCTGGTCGGGCTGTCAATTCAAAAATCGCACGTGCCATAAACCCAATATTCTCCTGGTCGGGTCCGTGGAAATGAGGCTGCTATGTGGCGCTTGATTAGGCTATACCGAATGTAGAGCAATGTCAGGTAACCTGGCCTAATAAAAATTCCCGCCTCCGTGACTCTCTCACTTCGCGTTTCACTCAAGAGACTTCTCTTTTCCCTATTGGCGGCGGCGGACGACGGTCGGAGATGGCGTGCCTTCTCCTTCCCTGCCTCGACCCGATGGCTCTCACTCTTACGTCGGCTTACTCAAACCATTGGACGGAATACAACCGTGAGGTATTTTTTTATTTTTTTTTATTTTATAAGTTATAATGCGAGATCACCAAGAAATTCCATGACTCAAAGATAAAGTTCCCTCTTGTGTTCAAGAAGTAGTGACTTCCTTCAAGGCTTCCATGCCCAATCTCTTCATATAAAACAAGCCATGATTACTTTTTTGCATGAAGTTTACT
Organism: Dendrobium huoshanense; assembly: GCA_016618105.1. NCBI lineage: Eukaryota > Viridiplantae > Streptophyta > Magnoliopsida > Asparagales > Orchidaceae > Dendrobium > Dendrobium huoshanense. The sequence goes on along the minus strand of CM028351.1, from coordinate 22,172,129 downwards.
GTTAATAGGTTATGCTTGAGCCTTAATTTTGTTGGATTTTGCTAATATTGTTACCTCTCCAACTTTGCAACCTTATCTGCTCTATTTTATTGTTTTTGAATCAATTTGCTGTAGTTTGAATGTTTGATATTGGAACCATGAATTGGTGCATGTTTTTCATTGTTTCTTTTATATGGAATATTGAAATTTCTACTCCACTTTTGGTTTTTGTCAGAAGAGTTATTGGAAAAAACAGTAGAGCTTGATTATAGGGAGAGATTACATTCACAAGAAACGACAGTGATTTTTTTTAACATGTTTTTTTATTTAATTTTTACATTATTATTTGATCAATATTTTATTGTAATATCTTATATATATTAAAATGATGAGCATATATAGTAAAAATTTATGCATTTATAAGACAAATAAGTTTTATAGTTCATTTTATAAGTTTTATAAGTTCATTTCTTTGCATTTATAAAATTGATTATGTAAGTTTTATTTATTGATTTCTGAATAGATATATAATCAGATTAAACTTAAGGCATCTTTGAGTTCAATTATTACGGAAAGATATTTCAAATGATCTTCAATTCCAAAAACATTAAATGATAATAGCAATCAAATTGAAGATTATAACGAAAAGCTTATTCGAGTGGATGTTGATTTACCCAACAATATAGAAGTAAATGTTGAAAATCTTCCATATGATCCAGGACTACGAATTTCCATTGTTGACTTTAATCTTAATATTCGGGATGAAGTCCGGAGAATATATTTATAACGAGGGCCATTTCAACCTCGCAATCATGATTTTCTAAAAACCAAATTCAGGATGAAAGACAGATGATTTAATCCTACTTAGCTTGACAGTTACTTTGATTGGATAGAGTATAGCACAAGCAAAGAAAAATCATACTATCTTTACTATTATCTGTTCAGAAAACTAAGTAGAAGCAATGAAGAGGAAGAAGCGTTTAATAAAAATGGATTTTCCAATTGAAAAAAAAACAAAATAAATTGATTTTCAGGTAGGAGGTCATAACAATGCGCATAATAATGCAAGACATAGTTCTAAAAATCTACTGAAATAGAGTCAACATATTGGGTTTGTGTTCCAAAAGCAAACAGATCAAGCTACATATGCATATTGTATCCTCTTATTTTTTAAACTACTAGAATTGGCATTGATAATACTCGTTGCTACAGCAGGCGTTGTAAGAGAATTTTCTGAATATTATAAAAAATAAGCTGTGAAATAGGATTGTAGAACAATGGATGAATGATTTATTACTTTCTTATGTTGAAAAAGAAATTTTGGATTATTTTGATAATGAAGTAATCATTCAACTCTTTCAGAATACGATGAGTAGACGTTATAAATTATAAATTGTTTACTCTCTTATATTTAGTATTATATTTTTTGGATAATTATTAATAAAATTTTTTAAAACTACCTATGCCAGTCCCAAGCTCGTATGAAAAAAATTGAGGGAAAATTTTAATAAAATAATTTAGACCCCCCCCCCCCCCCCCCCCCCCCCCCCCGATAAATTTTCTGACTTCGCTACTGCCAAGATCAACATAATAAATTAAAATAAGGGGAAGAAAGTGCAAGAAACTAAGGAAAACATAAATAAGATTTCTAGTGGCTCAGCTGAATTAACCAACATCCACTCCCTAAAGGTCCTTCTCTTTGAATATTACACTAACTAACAATCTTCTTTTAGTATTACACTAATATTCCTTTCACACTCAGCCAGGTGGAGAAATCATTTTTCCTTACCAAGTGGAGAATGACCTTTACAAACTCTTCTAACCCCATAGAATCTCCCTCCTTTTGCCTCCTGGCATAGTAGAGATGTTGTTCCCTCCTTCAGCTCCTCGCTATTGTAGAGATGTTGTCTCCTTTAGCTCTAGCTTAATACGGTCGAGATACCATCGCTTATTCACTTCCTTACTATGGCAAAGATGCTTTCCCCTAGCCTGCTCAGCTAGTAAGTCTTTCACCCAAAGACTCTTTCTATAGCTGTTCTCCAAGAGCTCCACAACCACAACAAATAGGAATCCCTATAAGAAAATTTAGTATTTTCGAAGAATTTTTCAATGGAAAGTGTTCCGAGAAATGCTGGCAAAAGGACTCTCAAAAATAATTTCCAGTGAATTTTTGATAGAAATTTCTTGCAAATATGAGCCACTTCTGTCGGCTCCACTTAAGACTGACAAAATTTTAGCCAAAAATTCTGTCCAAATAGACCTATTTCTTCCTCCATGCCCTTCCTTCACCATTTTCAGTCAAATGGAAATATTCCTCCGCCAGTTTCACGCAGACAGAAGTTTCACTCCCTACTCTCGAGCATCACACATCCTTAATTTTGTCGTTCAGCTACTTGAGCCTCACCGATCTGCAATCGATGACATCCTCCTCTCCACCTAGATGCAAGCAAACAATAGCCCCTCCACCAGCAGTAAGCCACCACATAGCCTCTATATTTTGGTAACACTTAAATTATATTATCTCATCACTGGGGCATCTATACATGCTCTTCTCAAGAACAACCACTTAAATGAGTTAATTTAAATTTATAGCGTGTTAATTATTTTATTATTACTTACTACTTGAATATGATTAAATTTGTTTTTATTTTAACTTGATGCATAAACTACTTTTATGCTTGGATATAAACAAGTTAGGAAGAAGGTTTTATTTTGTTCATAGTTGTATATTTAATTCCGTCTTAATGATGATAAATTTGAAGTGATTATGGAGTATATTATGCCATTGACGCAGCAACTATAGTAGCTAACTATTAGTTTTCATGCATATTTGCTTATGTGTAATTGACAGAGAGTTTATATTATATATGACCTGATGACTTTCACTTGGCAATATGGTTGAATCTCAAAGAAATTTAGATTATATATGAATTGATTATGAAGTTTTTTTTTTGTTTTTTTTTTTTTTAATTTTTTTTTTTAACTTCTCTATTGTGCTAGTATTATTGATTCTATTTATGAAATTAAATATTACTTATTTTTTGTTAATACTTTTATCTGCCTGCTTATAAGAATTTATATATAATTTTTTTAGTACAAAATTTGTTTAATCGATCATGACTTAATTTACTTGAAGAGTTGAGATAAATCAATTCTTCATTGTGTTGCCCAACCTTCAAGTCTCGAGGAGGAGTGACAATTGTTATTTCTTTAATTTCACAAACTTGCTTTTATTTTATTTCTATTTTATAGCTTAATAATATGAACCTTTGTTGTTATTTGTTTTATAATGATTCATTAGTTGGCTTCTAATTAAGATTGCCAAGCCAAAGAAAAATACATTGTAATCCTATTTTTTATTCCCTTAATTTTTCTAAGCAGTATTATGAATTTTTGTATATTTAGTAAATTTATCATGTCAACTTATACGTTAAACCAATTGACAACAAAGTATATGCTCTTCATATTTGAACTATCGATTACAACGAATATTTTAATAACCCAAATTCTAAAATTATAGAAACCAAATTAAATATAGTTCGATCTTGATCAGATAACCCATACTTTATATTTTATCCCGCATTTTTTTCTTTAGGGGTTAGTTTGAGATCACTTTTTTGTTTTTTTTTTTTTTTTTTTTTTAATTTTGCTTTTAATTTAATTTACTTATATTTAGACATGAAATAAAATATATTTAGTCTCTTAAAAATATACATATTTATATATTTAGGCAATGGTGGCGGTTGCTAGTAGGATATTAGGTGTGTTCGATGAGGGAATGATGACGGTCATCGCAGTGACTGATAGTGTTCACTAGCGACCAATGGTAGTCAATGATGATGGTATTAGAATTGGCGACAATGATAGTTGTATGGTCGTAGATGCCTTATTCGATATCTAGCACGTAGTCAACAAGTCACAATAGAAGAGCTAACACCTTGTGATCCAACAAAAGAGCTCGTTCCAAGGTCTCCAGGTTAGGCTCTATAAAGGATTATTTATAGAGTTGTCTTCCACATAAATGCAAAAGATCCTTACAAGTCACTCAACTCACCATTCACTCCCCATGAAGAATTTGTTGTCAATGCGGCTTGCCATACATTACGTTGGGATATTATTTATCTCACTCACCACTTCAACTATAAGAAAGATGCCTACTCAAAAGGTTCCCCACTTACCTATTTACAATTAGCTAGTCTTGGGGCTCATCTACATAGTAGCTCAAGCTCATTTTCCTCTCTTTACAAGGTGGCATAGGGCACAAAGACGGGTTGCTAGTGATTTCAATGCATCACCGAACCTCTGCTCTCTCTATTTAAGACTCGTCATCAAATTATCTTTTTCCTACTCGACTACATGCATTTGAAGCTACTAATATTGTCAAGAGGCAGACAAGTTAGATTCTAAGAAGACAATTTCCCTTTTAGAAAGCCAGAATGTGTGGCATGTATTTAAGGTAGTCAGCAAAGTTATTGAGCTGTTTTTTTCTTCTTCTTTTATTAATGTAGTCTTTCATATAAACCATAAATCCCTATAAATAAACGGTATAAGGAGCATTTTGGGTCTCTTTGCATCTTTAGAATCTATTGGCATTTATACTTTAGGAAATCAAATTAGTGGATAATTCTTTATCTCTCAATGCTCACATAGATTTTTAGGTCATACTCATAAAAATTGCTTGTTATTAAGGTTAAGTATCACCTATAAACAAATTTTGGTCTAATATCCTAAAATATGTAATGACAGCGGATTAATGATAGTCTCAACTTGATGAGTAAAACCGTCAATGACCATGGAGAATTAAAGTTAGACTACTCTTTGAGACATCAAGGAAATAAAAAAAAGATTAACAAAAATAATATAAGATGCTTTATTAAAGCTACCATGGTGTGCAAAGAGGCTAGATAGTAGAACACTAGCCTTAACACCTATCCTTGTTCCCACTCACATAGTAACGAGTGGTTAAGCGTATAACTTAGAAACTCAATGAGCTAGAAACGTTATACCAGAACTAACCAATGCCTTCTCTAGGGATATGGTAGAGTCTAGGTCACCTCTAAAGTTTAAGGTATATCATTTGGAGTCCAACAAGGGCAATATTGAACTAATGTACCATATTGCCACTTTTGAGTCAATAACCTTATTGTTGGACTTTAATGATGCTCTCAAAATTGGCCATTCTCCATGACACTCAAATATTCAAAATTGATGTGGTTCATTTGTCTATCAATGGGAGTCATAACCTCCTTTCAAGAATTGAAGAGAATATTTAAGATATATTTTCCAATTCCTAGACGCCTTAAAAGAATTCATAGGCTCCCCTCATGATGAGGCATGTACTAGAAGAGTCACTTATAAATTTCATGGTAAGGTTCCAAAGAGAGATGTTGTAAGTAAAGGGTTTAGAATCTATAGTTATCAAGGCTAGTGTAACTGAGGCATTGGGAAAACCCTTTTCATTATATGCATTCAACATGCAATAATTTAGAATATTAGTTGAATTTTTGGAGCTCTCCAATAGTTATCTAAATGTTGAAGAATGTAATAGATTGGTTGAGCCCTCCATATTCACTTAACCATGCAAACTCACCTTAAAAAGTGATTAATAATAGGGTTGAGATTGAGAAAAAACCTACCTTAGTGTATGAAGAGATAAAACACCAAATCCATCAAAAGATCATCATCCCCCATAACATCAGAGACTGCCCTTAAAACCTAGGCCAACAAGGATTATAAGGTCACCCACACTAAGGGTAAAGGAGCCACCTCATGTCACTTTCCTGTACCATCAGAATAATACACAAAATACCCTACTTATCCCATTTATACTCTAATGCATCTTTCGACAATTACAGATATCAATGGTGGAGTTAGTTAAGGTCATCTTAAATAATAATTTTTTTAAGTTCCAAATACCTATAAAGGGTAGTATACATGTTAAGGACACCTATAAACATTATGTGTTTTATAGCATACAGACCACAACACAGAGGATCGACTTACCCTACAAGTAACTTGAGGTGAAGTAAATAAATAATATATTGTAATGGCAATTTTCATCATTATGCATGCCTCGATTATATATAATGCCATCTCAGCAAGCACTTATTCAATACTTTCAAAAATCTTATCTCCAGGGATATAAAATATCCTACTAGATGAAGAGAAATTAAAGTGAGGGGTAACCTCAACCAATCTTGCACCTATTATCTAAGAGAAGTATTGAAGGTGGTGACTTATGTAGAAGAGAGATTGATGACTTTACTCAATATAAGGTGTGTTAGAGAGTGCAAGGAGGAGAATGTGCTAATTGTTTTTGGGGCAAAGTGTATAGCCACTTAAAAGAAAAAAATGCTCACCCATAGAATCTTGACATAAGAATACTTTTAGTTGATTCTTAAAGAAAGGAGGCATAAGTGTTCTCAAGGACGTGTCCTTAATGTTAAATCTTTTCTCTTATAAAGAAGGAGAGTTTGATGATGGGTAGTGAGGAACTGAGAATTCAATGAGACCAAAGCCAACCTCTTGTAGGAACTATAAGTTTAGGTAACCCTCAAATAGGAAGAATTAAAGAGAAGAATGGCTGAGTACTATAACTCACATGTAAATGAGAAGACATTCCATCTAGGTGACTTAGTTCTCGAGAGGGTAAACACTATTGCTCTCTAATATCTCCTTAGCATACTGAGATTAACATGGAAAGGTCCTTATATTATTGAAAAGCAAGTCAACTCAGGATCATATCAACTATATGCGTACTTAGGGAAGGAGTTGTCATGAACATGGTGCTGAAAACTTCAAGTTTTTATATCCATGAGAGTAATTGTTAGATGGAGCATAGCTAATGGGAAATTGATATATGTATTTGAAGATACATGGATTATGGATAAGTGTATAAGCATATGACCTACATTTGTGATACCTCAAAGCAACAATCTTTAAAGGGTGGATAGTTTAATCTCTAATGGAAGATGGGATGTGAATGAACTGAATAAAGTTTTTGGGAAAGAGCTTGTGGATTTTGTCTGTAACATTCAGATTAAGCCAGAACAACTGGAAGAAAAAATAGAACTCATTTACAATGTTTCAGGGAAATCGATAGCCTCTTTGGTTGCTGAAGCGTCCGTGGAGCATGTTATGCCATATCTTAAATACTGGGAATGGATTAGAAAAGCTAGTATAATCCTGCAGATAGAGAACTTTTGGTGGAGGATTTTCCATAATGCTATCCCTACCAATCAGTTTTTATCATATAGAAGATTGCAAAGTAATAATATCTGTCCAAGGAATTGTGATGAAGTAGAAGATGTTGAGCATGTGGCAACCAAATGCAAGAAGTTGAGGGAAGTAGTTAAACATTTAAGCAAATGGGGATTTCAAATTCCGTGCTTTACTTCATTTAGTGATTGCGTCAAGTGGTTGAGCTCTCAAAACTCTTGGATAGTTAATTTATATTGTAATACTATCTTCCTTTCATGGAAAGCAAGAAATGAATTGGTTCATGATGGCATTGAGGGAAATTCATTGGTAATTGTGGCAAATGTTGTCAGCTATGCTGCAAATTCGGCAAAGTCTTATTTGTGTAACTCGGGCAACAGAGGTGCTAATCACCATATGCTGTTAGATAATCGTTGGCATCCTCCTCCACCTTATTGGATCAAAGTCAATGTAGATGCTTCATTACTACCTTCTTATAGAGTAGTAATTGGTGGTGTTTTTTGAGATAACAAGGGTAGATATCTAATGACATTTGGAAAAGATTGTGTCCATTAGGATGTCTCATGTTTGAAGCTCTTATCTATTCAAGCTATCAATGAAGTTATGAGAGATTGGATGTATTGTCAGAAATGCATTATTATTGAAGGAGATAACTATAATATCATCGGATTTCTTCAGGATGCTACAAAAAAAGATGGCCAAAAGCTGGTAGATTTGTCTTTTATAAATAAGTTCAATGATGTCATTTTTAACTGTATAGAAAGGGAGTGTAATAAGTTAGCTGATTTATGCTCTAACTTTGCTATTTTTAGCTTTTTTATTTGGGAAGACATTAGTTTTAATAAGGTTCCTCCTTCTTTTGTTAAAATGTTAAAGGAGGAATTGAATTCTTCTTAGTTTTTTTTAAATATAGCTTTATGCTTCTTTCAAAAAGAGAGAGAGAGAGAGAGAGAGAGAGAGAGAGAGAGAGAGAGAGAGAGAGAGAGAGAGAGAGAGAGAGAGAGAGAGAGAGAGAGAGAGAGAGAGAGAGAGAGAGAGAGAGAGAGTACTTTTTCTTGTATATAAGCATTTGAAATCCCCTTAATAAAACAAAATTTATTCTCATTTCATGTATTTTACAATTTTTGTATATGTGAGATTTGATATAGGTGAGTTCATAACTTTGAATCCACGAATAATTAAATTTGGGCTTGGGGAACTCACACATTCTCTAAAAATAAATAATACTTTGAGAACATGTATACCACTTAAAACTAAACTATTGAACTCACTTATCAAGCATACTTTCCCTAACTAAAAACTTGGGGAACTCATATAATAAAATTGGGCTATAAAATTCTAAGGAACAAGCTCTCACTTTCCAAGCTATTACATTGTTCACTCATAGTCTTGAAAAAGTGTATAATAATTGACCATTTAACTTAGCTATGTATGAAGATGAACTTATTTTCCTAATCCCTCACATTAATTTCCATCCCACCTATCCTCATCATAGTGGACAAGAACTCAAAGCACTAGGGTTAGCACGAGGGCAGTTTGCATTCTCATATTAAGACAATAAATGAGACAAAGATTATCACAAGTTTGACAATATCTATATTGTTGAGATCTTATAGAAGCGTATGATATCTATGAAATCATGCAAAAATAACATGCATAACCTTAGTTTGAACTAGACATAGAGGAGAATAATTAGTATTTATAAAATTTATTGAGATACTTATCTTCCCTAGGCAATCATATTTATAGAGTAGCATTCTTGAAGAAATACATAAGAAATATATGGTCAACAAACTTAATGGGCACCTTAAAGGATTTTAAACACTCAATATAAATGAAGGCAGTAGCATACTTATGAAGAACTACCATAGAGATTTTATGAGTGGTCACACTAAGAATAATGAAGGTCAATTAAAATATTTTATAACATTCATACTCCTATAGGCTCTATTAAGGGTTATTTATAGAGAATGAAAGTTGAATGAATTTTGGAGAACAAATTTAATTCAAATTAAATACATGAATATCATCCATTTTATTTCATCATTGCCTAGGGATTTGGTAGCTTCCTACTCATTTTCCCTAATGAGTAATTGATTACACTCACTTAGAACACATTTTCTCATATGTAGCTCACCAGAAATCTCTCCATGGAGTCCCATTCATGTTGAAGTTGTTGAGCTACCTCAATTTTCCATTTTGTGAATAAGTAATTAACCCATTCATAACATTTCATCATTACCTATTTAGTTGGTGTGTGTGTGTGTGTGCACGTGAATAACTAATTGCGTGTATTAAAAAAATATGTCTTTGGGTCAATTGATGCTTAAGTTTTCTTTGATATAAAATTGTTCACTTGATACACAAGTACACAATCAATAATGTAAGTGATCGAGTGAGTATCAATCCCATGAGGTAATATTATACAAGACTGCAATCAAATTATTATTGTCTACTACAAATACAAGGCTTATCATACTAAATAAAATTAAGGATTTGAGGATCTACCATTTATAGAGAATGTAAAAAATGATGAGATATCAATATATAAAAATGCTTTAGGCTAATGCTTGTAAATAATAATGTTTCTCCAGTGAGACTCTTAAATATTAACGTGGATTCGTATATATCCATCTCTAGATATCAATCGAGCTTTTAGGGGTGAAAAAGGGGGTTTATGGCCTTCTTACAATTCTAATTTATCTATTGAACCTAGAAGATTAAACATTCTATGTATAGGTATGCCAAGTCAATTTGAATACTCTTATTTATTTCAATATTCCACCGTCAAATAATATATCACACTTGATATTAACTATACACATAGACATTATATGCATTAAAGTAAGAATGATAACTACTAAAAGCATCCAAAATTTCATTAAAGGTGCAAGAGTTTACTTTAGTACTTGCATTGGACATACATCATTATCCCAAAATGCATAATTTTGCTAAACATAGATTAAGTAGAAAGCAAACACATCTTTATTTTACTCATAGAAGAAAATATACAAGAGAAATAAGAAAGAAAATATTACCAGGGTCGTATAAATGAACTTTTCAATACTCATTCATCCTCAAATGGTAAGATTTCTTATACATGAAAAGCTAAGATCTCCAATGAAGTATATTGTACTTCCCTAACCTCCCTTAGAGTTTACTCTAAAGGATCACTCAAGAACTACACTAAAAAATATAGGATTATATTGTAAAATGATAAAATTCCTAAATAAAGTAACTACAAAAATTATTATAGTACATGTTAAAATAGCCTCAGGCACCATGGTCCTTGAAATAGTGGTGTCATAGCATTATGAGATGAATTTGTGCCTCAATGCTGCTATGATTTTTTTGCCACTGAATTACACTGAATCAACACTTTTAATAGATTTTCTAGTTTGTTGCTTGGTTTATTTGACATGGATCCATCTTTTATTAATTGCTATATCATGGTGCTAAATAAGTTAAGCGATGTGTTATTGACCTCACTTTTATATGATGTCACTCTGATCTCTCTTGTACTATAGACCCTAGGACTTCCTAGACCCTAGGTTCTTTATAGTCTCTAAATCTTAGGATCCTTCTAGTTCCTAGACCCTAAGATCAATTTAGATCTTAGATCAATCTAGACCAAAATCTAAGGCCAAGGGTTTAGGTCCTGAAAGCTTTTCTTAGTTTTTTCTTAAACACTTTAAGAGCCAGTCAACTAACCCCCGACTCAGAGTCCATCAAATTTTTATTGATAAGAAATGTTTTTGGGGCTAGTATTTCAAATTTGAGCTCAATCTGATCTTTCTAGGATCAGAAATTATATCCATCTCCAAAGACTACAAAACCCTCAAATATTGATGACTCATGCCACTAGACCTATCACCAAGTGAAATATGACCTTGGAGGCCTCTCTAAACCATTTGATCTCTTCCAATCCTTTGATATTAACATGTTAAGTGTTACTCTATATTTTTTTGGAGTCACTTTAGCCTAGAATTGACCAGAAGTCAAAATGACCAAAATGCCATTTATGGAGGCTTTTGGAATTTTGACCGAAATTCAATATGGTTTAATATCACCAAACTTTGAGATTTTTTTTAATCATCTTCAAGCAATATTTGAAACCTATTAGACCCAGTAATAGCCCTTGGGTCAACTTGGTTGACTAAGTCAACCATGGTTAACTAAGGTGCCCCCTTAAGGGCCAAAGTGCCATTTTGACCCAAATGACCTTTCCAGACATTGAGACTACTCTCATTGAGTTTATATGATCAAATTGAATTCAATGGACCCAACTACTGGTCCGACGTCAACTTGGTTGACCAAGTCAACCATGTTTGACTAAACCTCCCATACACCCCCATTCATCGAAACCCTTTGACCAAGACCATTTCAATCATGTTTATATCCATGGGGTGATCACTTAGGTCTCCAAGAGACCTTCTTGGAAACCCAAGACTTGGGTTCACTTGGGTTGGCCATTTGTTTTGACTCAAGTGCCCAATCTGAGGCCCCTCTTGAGCCATTTTTTTTAATCCTAGCCAAATTTGATCCAACCTAAGGTGCCATTTGGTCTCCCTTGACCCAATAGACCTTCCCTAGCAAGCCCAATCATTGAGTAAACTTAGGTCAAGAGTTAGGCTAACTCAATGTGGCCAAAACCACTTAGGATCGAGCCAACTCCCACCCTAAGAACAATTGAACCTAGACAACACCACCATTAGGTTCCCTAGGTCCAACACACCTCCCCCAGCTAGCCCAAGTCTTGGGTTGACTTGAGTCAACTTCTAGGTTATCCCAAAGTGTCCAAACCACATTGATTTGAGCCATCTCATGTATTAGGCCAATTCAAACCTAATTGCCACTTACATTGGGTGCACCAGACCTAAACCCACTTCATATATCAAACCCAGGGTCTGGCCTGACCTGGGTTGAGCCTAATTCAACCCAAACTAAGTAAGTTTGGCTCAACCCAAGCCATTCAATCGAATTTGACTCCCTTAGGTCAAATTGAGCTCAACCTTGAGCTCATCACGTCCCTGTCATCCTTTCTATGTCAACCTAACCCAGACCCTTGCTGGCGATAGCCGGAACCAATAGAGTTTGAACTCTAGCACCCACCCCCCCCCCCCTCCCCCCCCCCCCCCCCCCCCATTTTAGGTCTCACTCAAAGCCTTCCAAAGGATGAGCTCTCTAGCTTCAGGTACACGATCCCTATAAGAGGTTCTCCCCTCCCATCTAGCATCTATCTGATGTCCAGCCAAATAAATCTCAGCCATCCAGGTTCACGGGATTGAGCTGAATAAGGCAGCTCATTCTAAGGGCCATGATTCACATTTAAGTTTTTAAAATCACTCCCCAGAGCTCCCTCGACATTCATCTCTCATTTCCAGTCTCCCAGCCACTCTCATCCATCTATTTGAGGGAACTTTGGTGAGATACATCCACAATCCACTCAAAGTCATACCTCTGTCCATTCTTCAATCCTGGTGTCTGAAGGAGATCTATTCACCTTCATCCTCTAAACCTTCATGGTAGAGAAGCTTATCTGTTGAGACCTCTGTGGTCATATTTTGATCATGAGCTCCCTAGATAGGTAGTCCAGTCAAGTGTGAAGGAATCCTTCACCCCAATGGATTTCAACCATTGGATTGAAAATTTCCACCTTTTTTTATCCTCCCTTTGAAATTTCATCGTAGTTCACCGGCGGGATCACTCAGATCATGTTGAAATTGCTTTATGGCTTCAGGTTCGGGCAAGAGGTTAAAGATATAATCCTAGCCATTAATTTTTATCAATAGTTTGGATTAAATCCTATAGTTTTGGAGGTCGTTCAATCTTAACCATCTGATCTTTCATCAGATGACTATGATTAGTATGACCATTAATCATTTAGTCTTTAATGATTGCCCTGACAATACAAAAATTGTATCTCCATACACACTTGGCCGAATTAGGTGTTCTTATGGAAGGAAAAAAAATTTTCAAATTAGAGAGAGAAAGTATGAGAAAGTTGGAGGTTTTACATGATTTTAAATTTTGTAATTGCTGGTTTTTGTCTTCCTCATGGCGGCGGATGGTCACCGACCGCCGTTGGCTGATGGTCCATTTGATGATCATCATTCCTCTTCATGAGGATTGAATCCTCCTGTTCGTTCATTTTCTTTGTCTCCTCCAGCTTTTGGAGACGATAAAACTTGCTTCGCTCAAGGTGTTAAATCTAAGGTGAAATATTGTATGCCACTTATCATTAATGAAGGCAGTCTTTTGATGAGCAAGAAGGAAGTTGAATTTGTTGGTAAGGGGAAGAAGATTATGTTTGATGATAATGAAAAAGTTAATTTCAAATATGGATTGCCTCCGATATCAAGGGGAGAGTCGGTGGCCTCTCCTTCTTCAAGGCCTGTGAGGGATATGATTAATGACGGTAACAAAACATCTGATTATTTGGTTTTTGAAGAAGGCTTCCAATTGTATTGGTTAGGGAGGAACTAGCTCAAGGGAAGCTCAAGTTATAGAAGTTACTAACTTTGTTCTGTTGGTTAATGAATCTCCTAAGTTTAAATGGTTGCAATCCAAACAGGTTGAGGTGCGTAAATGCATTTATGATGATCTAGGTGGATGTTAAGATGGAATTATTACAGTTCTAACTATTAGGACTCGATAAAATCCTTGAAGTAGAGAAGAAACCATTAAAGTTTCTGAATTGGACTTTGGGGATTGCTTATCTGAGGATGGTTCTACTGTTATGCGTCAAGCATAAAGAGAATTGGAAAATTCAAAAAAGCTACAAAACTCATTGGTGATCAAGATTTTTGGTGGAGATGCTCTTTATCATTGATTAGCTCTGAATTAAGAAAATAATGGTCTCAATTTGGTAAGTTCTATCACTATGCTTGGTATGGGATGGGTCTTTTGCTCTTTCCATGAGCCTGAGCATTTGGAAGTTCTCTTGTACCATGGCCCTTGGTTTGTTAATGACCACATCATTGGGATTGATAGATGGTCCTAAAGCTTTTCTCTTACTTTGCTAAAAGGTTTAACTACCCCAATTTGGATTAGGCTGCCTAATCTCCTGCTTCACTGTTGAGATGAGATTAACATTTGCAAGATAACATATATGGTTGGAAAGCCATACTTGATTGAAGGTAATATGTTTCAATGGGGAAGGAGGGAATTTGGAAGGATATATGTTTGTATTATGTTCGATGAAAAGTTACCTTTAGGCCTCTGGGTGGAGGGAAGTGGTGGAAATTTTTTTTAGAAGATCGAATATTAAAGAATTCCCAACTTCTAATTTAATTGTGGAAAAATTGGATATGTTAAGAAGGATTGTGTTAAGATTATTATGGAGATCAAACTCGGAGCTAAAAATCAAGAGAATTTGGATAATTCCAAAATCTAGCTTTGATAGGTACTTGTGAAGGTATTCAAGAGAAATTGGTTGAAGAAGCTTGTAACGATAAAGTAGGATATGGTCCATGGATGCTAGTAAATTATGGAAAAGGTTTAAAAATCTAATTAACAAGAAGTTCATTCCATGTCCATTGGTGACTGAAGAGAGGAATGATTTTGAAGCAATGAAAAATTAGGAAAAAGTAGCAGAAGAAGCCAATGTAACCAATGTTGTTGGTGTTCTGGAACCAAAGGTTGTTTTTGATGGCACCTCTTCACATAACAATATTATTCACAGTAACCCTATGCAAGTGGTTGATCCTGAAATTTCCAAGTCTATTATTCCAAAGGATGATAATTATTTCAAAGCTCTAATGGATCTTGTGGAATAAGGTGAAATTATTCAATCAAAGTTAGATGATGTAGTGTCTCTTGAAGCAATTGATGATATTGAGGACTCTAGAGTTATTTCTCGGGATGGAGGAGTTGTCGTAGTGGGAGACAAAGAAGGTTGCTCTCAATAAACAAAAAAGAAAAGATCAAAACAACTTAACGGGTTGGGTCTGATTAATTCATCCACTAAGAGTAGAAGACTGTACTTGGAGGTGAAAGGTACAACAGGGATCTCTTCCCTTCTTTTTCAATAATTTCATCTATTGCTTTTTAGAATTATAGGGGAGCAAGAAAGAAAAGTGCTTCTCTATATCTTAAGGAGTTTATAAAACTTAATGGTGTTTTCTTTTTAGGTTTGGTTGAAACCTAGTTGACTTCTATTGATAAAAGTAAGGTCAATTTAATGATTGGGGATGGATGGGATTTTTTTCATGTTCCTTCCGTAGGTTTGTCTGGAGGTATTCTTATATTATGGAATTCCAAATTGGCTGATTTTTTCATTTTGGATTCTTCTTCTCAAGTGGTTATTGGTGATCTTGAAATTTAGAACAAAGGTTCATGGAGGGTAGCTTATGTTTATGGAAGTAAATATGTGTATAAAAGAAGGGCTTGTGGGAGATGTTGGATAAGCATTCTACTGTATATGTACCTATGGTGGTAGGAGGTAATTTAAATTTCTTGATTTCCAAGGAGGATAAGAGAGGGGGGAAAAGGTTTTTGTTTTCCCGAGGGACAAAGGAGATGAAGTCATTTTTTTTCTAACAATGACCTTCATGAGGTGGGGTTCATTGGCCCCAAGTTTACATGGTGCAGTAAAAAAGTTGGTGGACCACAAATTCTTGATAGATTGGATGGATGTTTTCTCATTTTAACTACTTTGAGCTCTTCCCATCGTATGGTGGTTAGACATTTGGCTAGAGTGGCTTTGGACCATTGTTCAATCCTATTAAATATCCTTGAATTCAATCTGATCACAAAAAGAAACAACAAATTTGAGGACATTATTTGGGCTTCATATTTGGCTTCAACTGCAGTGGTGAGGAATGAGTGGAATAAGGTTTACTATGGCATCGGTTCTCACATACTCAACATAAAGTTTAGAAAAACTTTGAAATCATTATTTTTCTGGACCAAAGCTAAACTCAAGAATCTTAATCAACTAAAGGAATGTTTTTTGAAAGAGATATTGGAATTTCAAACAAAGGAATCGGTAATTGGTGTCCTCTCAGAAGAGGAATGTTTGATCCTTAAGGCTAAACTAAGAGAATTGAATTCAACGATGGCTCGGTTGAATTCATGGTGGAAACAAAGAGCAAAGGTGAAATGGATAGTAGAGGGAGATTGCAACTCAATGTTTTTCCATTCTTATGCTAGTGTAAGGAGGAATTCTAATTGTATTGCAAAAATAAAAGATGATAATGGTATATTGGTGGAAGTGCAAAAACATATTGAAGAAGTATTCTTTCGTTTCTTCAAGAAAAAGTGGAAAAATAAAAACTGTAATTTGGATGGATGGCCAATGACTTTGAATTGTTTGAATAATGTTGACATTTTTTTTATTGGAAAGGGAACTTTATGTTGAGGAGGTGGAGTTGGTTTTGAAAGAAACAAGCGAAAATAGTGCTCCTGGTAAGGATGGTGTTTCCTATTATTTTATTAAAGCTTATTGGGACATCATTAAATCAGATTTTTGGAATGCTATCAAACATTTTCTTCACAATGGGGAGTTGAATGAAGTCTGGAAAGAAACTTTTATTGTTATTATTCCTAAGGTGAGCAACCCAGTCTACTCGTCCAACTATAGACCCATTAGTTTATGTAATTCTATTTACAAGGTGGTGGCTAAGGTGATATTGAATAGATTACTTGATGTTATTCTGAAGTTGATATCGGAGGAGCAAGTGGCATTTATTAAAGAGAGATCTCTATCAGACCATTTGTTGATTGCTCAAGAATTATTCCACAAATTAAAGTATTCTAGATCTACTAGAGGTTTTGTCTCTTTAAAAGTTGACATGGAACAAGCATATGATTCTATGTCTAGGTCAACTCTTAGAAAAGTTTTGGATTATTTTGGCTTTCCTTCCAAGTTCTCCAATCTAATTTTGCAATGCATTGAAGATCCTAGATTTTCATTAAAAATTTCTTAAATTGGATTAAAGCAAAGTGTGGATTCCTTCAAGGTTGTCCCTTGTCTCCTCTCCTTTTTATTCTATGCTCTCAACTACTATCTAATGCTTTTGCTCAGAGCTCATGTGGGATTAGCATTAGTTCAGTAAGACCTAGGATTTCATATTTATTATATGCAAATATTGTTATTATGTTTTCGGAAGCTAATAGGAAGGCTGTTAAGGAAGTTTAGGGTATCCTTAATGATTTTTGTGGTTGGACTGGACAACGTATAAATATGGATAAATCTACCATTCCTTTTGATAAAAATTTGTAAGTAAAAGGAAAAAAAGTCATTAGACATATTATGGGCTTCCAATCTGGGAAAGAATTTAATTACCTTGGGTTAATAATTCCCTGAACAAAACTAGTGGGTATTGATTTTCAATTCATCATTGATAAAGCCTTGAGGATGCTTAATATATGGGGAAGCAAGTTCATTTTGTTGGCAGGAAAATTCACTTTGGTTAAATCCGTAATGCTCTATTATCCCACTTTTTATAGTACATATTCTCTTGTTCCAAAATGAGTGCTTGAGGAGCTTGATAAGTTGTGTAAGAGCTTCATTTAGAATAAATCTAATGGAAGATTGGGCTTACACTATATAAGTTATAATGATTTGTGCAAGCCTTTGAGATGGGGAGGTCGCAGACTATATTCAAGTGCTTTCTAAAGTTCCTGCATTAAGAGCAAGGCTAGCTTGGAGATTTGTTCAAGATAAGGATTCCCTGCTGCACAAGTTACTGGCATCTAAGTTTGGTGCTCGGATAGAGTTTAGAAAGTCAAGGAGAGGATATTCATCTTCATGGAAAATATTAAATGATGGAGGTAGGATGTTGAATCCTATTATTAGGTGGTTAATTATGAACGATGGATCTATTAATACCTATAAGACTCTTGGATTATAGACAAATGCATCAACAAATGGCCAACATTTGTGGTACCTCAAGATGATGATGCAATTTTTGTCAAGGAATATATTGCAAATGGTTGCTAAAACGAAGACGAGCTACTAAAATACTTTGGTAAGGACTTGGTGGATCTGATTATGCATGCGAGGATTAGTCAAGATTCTGTTGAAGATGGAATGGAACTTATACATCAAAAATCTTGAAAAACTATTTATGGGTTGGCATTTGAAGCTTTGATGCAAGGTTGTTATGAATCCCATGTGTGGAAGTGGATCAAAAAAGCAAAGTTATGCTCTCGGTTAGAGGTATTCTGGTGGAGATTATGTATAAATGCTATTCCTACCTTTCATTTTTTATCTTATAGGAGATTAATTGGCAATGACAAATGTCCTAGAGGATCTGATGAGGTTGAAGATGCAAATCACATTGCTAGCAATTCAATGAAGCTAAAGGAGGCATTGCAGCATTTAAATAAATGGGGATTAGGAATTCTATTGTTTGTTAGATTTGAAGATTGTGTTAATTGGTTGGAATTCCATGCCTTAAAGGATTGTATGCTAGTTAATCTTTATTGTAATGTTGTGTTCCTCTTATGGAATTCTAGGAATAGATTCATTCATGAAGTTTTGGAAGAGAGCTTAGCATTGATTGTTCCCAATGTAGTTTGTTATTTTTCGATCTCAAATAGCTATGGTCATTCCAACTCAGGTCACTGAGATGCTAACCAGTCATTTAGACTGTCCAATCCTTTGCATCCTCCTCCCCCTAATTGGTTAAATGTCAATGTTGACGCCTCTCTAGTTTCTTCTTGTTAAGCTGGAATTGGAGGTGTGTTTCGAGACTACAAAGGAAGATTTTTGTTGGCATTTTGGAAATCTTGTATCCATTGGGACATTGCACAATTGGAACTTTTAGCTATTCATTCTATGAAGGGTGTAATTAAAGATTGGATGTTCAAATAGAAAGGAATAATTATTGAATGCGACAATTCTAACATTATTTCATTTCTTCAAGGTGCTCGGAATAATGGAAGTCCTAGATTTTTTAAATGATTTCAACTATGTCATGTTTAATTTATATTGTTGAATAGCAATAAGTTAGCAAATTTTTGTGCTAACTTTTCTCTTTTTAGTAACTTTATTTGGGAAGATTTTAGGTTGAATAAGGTTCCTCCTTTTTTTAATTTGTTAAAGGAGGAATCTGCTTTGTAGGTTGTTTGTTTTGTTTTCCTTATTATTAATGCATTTATTTGCTTTTCTGAAAAAAAAAATAATTAGGTGTTCTTAGGCTCTTTGGAAAGATCTCAGGGATATCTTTAAAAGCCCTATGGTCCCAAGCCCTAATTTTATCTGCGTAAAGTTTAATTTCAGTTTGATTGTTTTACCTATCATTGCATTTATGTGTTTGATCGATATCACCATGGCTTGGGACTTTGGGAGAGTCAATTTTGACATGTCACTAACATGTCTAAACTTTCCCTCCCCTGTTTGAAGTGTCTAAGGGAATTATCCCATCAAATTGATTTTAAGGGTCATGGTTTGACCCTTAAAGTTACAATTGATGACATGATCTTTCTAATTTGTATTAGATGTTTATTTTTAGTGTGATGGTGATGATTAACATAGGAAGTTTAGGGCCACCACTAATTTTTCCCCAATCCAACCCTAGGATAGCTCCGTAGGATTTTTCTAAGGTAACTTAGAGATCACCTTAGGTGGCTTGGTTAGCCACCTTAGAAAGCTCCATTTGGATTCAAATTTAGTGTGCTTTAACATTGAGATTATGTAATCTCATGGCCCAAATTACACTAGATTTTGTGTCTATTTTGTTCACCAATTAGGAGCTTCAAGATTCTTTCCTAGAATTGAGCTAGAGCCCTAACGAATTAATTAAAAATTCTTATGAAATCTAAAAAAAATCTATATAAGGATATTAATTTACCCTAATCAAAACCCCAACCTATGAAAAATCAAAGCATTATCAGATAACCTTTAATTTCACCTTGATTCTAATTTTAATTTAAAACAATAATTAAACCTATTTATTAATTAAAAATCTTTAAAAATTCCTAAAAAATATAGAGACACTTGAAAGTACCCCCCTTGGGTCATTCCTGAAATTTGGGGGTGATTCCATACTGTTTAGAGTTGATTTGGATTTAAAATAGTAACCCCCCCTAATTAACTAATTTTAAAATTCAATTCATTACACAAATTTTGAAAATTCATAATTAATTCCAAGAAAATATTATTCAATCAAACTCAAAGGAATATGACTCAAAATAAAATCTAATATTTTACAAAAAATGTCAAACCTTCAAAATTTGGTCAAAGTAAAAAAGTCATCAGTTTGGTAAAACCCAAGTATAAACCTGGGCTTAAACTTCAAAAATTTAAAACTTTTCATATCAAATTAAGCATGCTAATAGTCTAAATACTCTTCATAAGGTCTAATATTTGTTAAAAATCTAAAACCTTTAAGAATAACCTTAATTTAAAAAGTCAACTTTGAACCCCTTAATTAATGTGTTAAGATAATTTCAACAATTTATAAAAATGTATTAATTCTTTAAAATTTTAGAATTTTCTAATTTGAATAATAAAACACTCAACCAACCTCTCAAAATTAGTAAATAACTAACTTATTTAGTAATAATCCACTTTTAATATTTAACCAACCTAAATTAACTTAATTGACCCAGATCGTTACTGGGTAACCCGAGCCTACGAGGCTATTAGCTTAGCCAGAGGAAGGTGAAATAAACTTCTCTGCCTCAATGTGAAATAAAGGTAGTGATTATTTATCAATTAAAAGATATCTAATATAAGCTTAATATATTAATATTTAACTTTAATATAAACCTCCCTTTAGCCTTAAAAAATTCAAACTATAGATACTTTAAACTAACTACCTAGCCTAGGATCTACTCCAGACACATGATTTTCTACACACACTTTAGATGGGTTGCTAGGACAACCGAATCTAGATCTAGGCTAGGTTGATGTTTAATTTTCTGTTGTGTGCCAACATTTTGAGATTTTACTGCATATTGTGGATAAAACTGCCTGGTGTGTTTGCTTACTTTTACTGCACTCTATGGATGATTGCTATGTTTGATGACTATATTACCCTTAGGATTGGAGTGATTTGGATGTTCACTAAATTTTCTACAGGTGGTCATTCTTTTGGAGGGTAATAAAAGGGGGATAAATAATAAAAGTTAATAATAAATATAATTACTATAGGTGCCTCAATTACTTAGCCCCCAAATAAAATAATTTTGGCCATTGTGTTTTCTTTTCTACACAAATATAACTGCTTGGGAATATGTTTTGATCTATTAAATGCCTAGGATAATCTTAGAGGAGAGTATATATATATATATATATATATATATATATATATATATATATATATATATATATATATATATATATATATATATATATATATATATATATATATATATAATTTATTTATTTATTTATGATGTTAAGTGTTTTGAAAGCCAAACTTTGAGTCGGGATATATAGATCTAAAGGTTGGATTCCAAAGAGAAAATGATACTCCTTAGGGGGATAGCCCTTTTCTATTTAGAAGTCCAAATTTGGATCATCCTTTCATACCCAAAGCAGAAAGAGTGGCCTTCCACTTAAAGTATGAGCTCTCTTTTTCATTTGGATAACAAGCTTTGAAGGATCCAAAGAGCCCAAAGGAAAGGAAGACTGAAAAATTAATGACGAGAGTATCTCACTCAAAGTCACTTACATCTTTATTAGGATTAGAATCTGGGTTGTTGTTAGTGGTGCCCATCCACTTTACTTTTTGTAAACCCTGGGTTGTAATAAGCAAGATAATTTACCTATGGATATTTATTAATTAATTTAATTATATGTGATGTGTTAATGTGATTACGTATATAATTAACTACTTTTCTTAGTTATTTGGCATTTTTGTGCCCCTTTTTCTTTAGCATGGATGCATGCAGCTCATGAGGGTATGAAAATTTTTCTACTCGTAATTAAAGATTTAAAATTTAAGGAGTTAAGCAACATAGAAAGATATCGAACATAGGAAATTAGCTGGGGATCGCCCTTGGGGTTGCATGCATATTATCACACTTCTTCTTTCCTTATTTAAAACACTTCCCACTTACGGTTAGAGTTCATATAATCTGACTTATGAGGATGAGGTTCTGAACCTAGGAAAACCTACTCTTCTAAAAATTTATTTTTAAGCCTTTTTAAATTTCAAGCATACATGATTTGGGTATGTCGACCAATATTCATTGCATTAGAAATATATTTAAAGGAGTCTAAATTTTAATTTCATTAGTATTTAGCATTTTTACCCAGCATAAGTTAAAGGGTCCACTTAGGATAATCTCTAGATGTTGACCCCAGCTCTCCAAAACTTTAATAAAAATGTCCCTATCACTCTTTCATAAAAATGATCAGACACATGCTCAGACACATGTCTTTTCTTCCTACGATGTAATTAACTATGAGAGCTTGCACTCGTAGAGGATTTAGAACCACACACACACACACACACACACACACACACACACACACGCACACACACACACACCTGATTTTCAAAACTTAGTTGATATTTATTTTGGGAAATCAAACTCATAATGATTGTTATCATCATAATCATATGATTGCTAATGGATAATTTCCTCTTTCTCTAAAGAGATTTTTCATGTGCTAACATCAATTTGAATATGAAACTAATAATCACTCATCATGATTATCATGGTTCAATTTTAGATTGAACCCCATCTTGATCCTCCCGGGATCATATGTGGTTCTCCCTTAAATCAGACTATGATAGCCTTGAGAAAATTTATAATTCTAGATCTGAACCCGTTAGGAGATTTTATCTCCACCTTTCGAGGCGGTATATTATCTCTAATGGTATGTTAGACTTCATAATTGAAATTTAAATGTTCCTAATTTCCCAAATTAAATTTTCAAAGCTCAAATTCATATTCTTTGGAAAAATTCTACCAAAGACTATCGTTATTGTCTTGCCCGATTAATTTTTAAATAGTGGTATCTTATTCCTTAGGGGAGATATATCATTTATTTATAAGGTTTTGGGCATGAGATCAACAATAATCTACTTAGAATACCATAGCTAGACATTAGATTGAACTTCATTTTGACCTTTTGAGGTCATATGCAGTTTTTTCTTGGATCTGATTATGATATTCAAAGTAAGATTTGTAATTTTAGATTCAAACCCCATTTTAAAATTTTATTTCCACTACTCAAAGTGGTATGACTTCTCTAATGGGACTTTCAATCTTAAAATTTGAATCTAAAAGTCGATTTTAAATTTCCAAAGAAAACTTATGCCTTTTAAAACCTATTTTTTAAAATTCCACCAATAAAAAAATGGAATGCCTAGTGGGACTAAATATCTCTCTCTATCTCTAATAATTGCAAAATTTTGTTTCATCGGCAGTGTTAGCTACCTTTTCTTATGTTGGTCCCTCTACTCATTTCTCCCATGGGTGAGTGTGGCCAACATCTAAAAGAAAAGACATTTTATAAAAGAAAGGTGAGACCTCTGGTAAAAATATTATTATTTCATTCTGATTTAACCTTCTACCCCCAGATCAATTGGGAGGGTGATAGTGCCAAATCAGAATTTTTTTTAGATCTCCTTCCCAATTTCATGAACTTGTGATATTGATTTTGATTTAGTACATATAATCTTAAAATTATAACAAGTCTTATAGATCTTGCTCTTAATATCTTAATATGTAAACATTTTAGCTTTAACCTCCCACTTCCCCTTTAATTTTTAGAAGTGGAGAGAGTTCGTCGACCAATTCTCCTCGAACTTTATCCCTATTACATAAGTCTTCACACAAGTCAAAACTCTGGCCCGTTGCATTTCGAAATTTTGGAGAAGCTTGCTTTTAAATTTAAAATCAAAATCCTCTCAATCTCAATCTATATCATCATTTACTACCCCATAACAACACCTTGGGGTCTAGTATATGCTGTGAAGAGTTCAATTCTCCTTGAATTCATAATTAATATTCATATCCTATTATTATATGTCAGGTGATAGTTCCTACAAATCGGTATATATCATAAAATCAAGAATTTGTCATGGTTTTTAATTCTCTAAAAGAAAAATTTCTTTCAAAATTATCTAATTCCAACCTTCTTCTTCAATTCCAGAAAATGAAATCAAACAATAATGATTGGCAAATTGATTTTATCCTTTAATCAAGAGCTATCTTCTGAAGTGATTGATCTGGGGAATAATGTACTATTTGTGATGGGTTTTAGAACCCTTAAACATTTAATGGATAGCCACAAAATAATCTATTTTGATGATAGTAAGGAAGTCCCACCTGTAGTGGAGTTAATCGTGGGGTCAAGACCTATTCTGCTTGTGGCTAGCGATGAGGAAAAATAGCCTGAGTTGACTGTCGAGGCTCCCACTAAGATTAAGTCTATTTTTGAGGAAGGGTCAAGTTCTAGGTTCACTTTCCTTAGCAAGAACCAGAGGAAGAATTACTTGAAGAGAGTTAGAAAGAAGATTGCTAAGGCTAGAAATGTTGTTCCAGCTAAGACTCTAGGTCAGGTAGAGCCTGAGGCTACCGAGGAGTACCCTATTCCTACTTCCTCTCCCCTCCTTAACAGGAGTCATTTTTACCACCTTGTTGCTCCCCAAGGGGAGGAGAGGGTGGCTATAATAGATCATTCCCCACCATGCTCGATCAACTACTCGACTAAAAGGACTCCTAAGGAGAAGCACGTCTAATGGATAAGGACATTAAAAAATATAATTTAAATATGTGCCACACCGTATGGGAAAATTAAGGACGAGTACATGAAACAACTGAAGGGAGTTATCTCCCATCCCTCCAAAAGGAAATTCTAAAAGAGGAGGCATCTGAAGCAAAGATTTTAACTCCCCAACCAGTCAAAAAGAATAAGAAGTTCGTTCGACAGCCTGTTACTTCTGTACTAGTTGATGGATATCATTGGGTGTCATGCCCTCCATCTTCAAAAATAGAGGGTATCATACTTACTGGGTCTAAGAAAGGCCACCATCCTAATTGTAGCCCCCGATCCCCTCTCCAAAATTTCAAAAGTTGGCATCAGTAGTAGTGAAGTCTAAAAAAACTTTTCAAGATCAGAGAGTGATGGATGTTAAGGGTAAGAGGCCCAAGTCTCATGAGAAGAGGTTTGTTCCAAGAAAGAATAAGTTGGAGCTGTTTCCACCAACCTCTACGACACCTAAGTTCACTCTCCAGTTGAAATAAGTTTTAGCCAATCCTCCCCCTATTCCAGTTGGTTTAGTAGATGTTCCTAATGATGTTCTAGTTATTATAGTCGATAGCACTCCCGCTGCTGGTTCAGCTAAAACATTGATTACGAACATTGTACATGTTATAGACAGTCTTTCTTAAAGTTTATATGTCATATTTTAGCTCCCTACTCAGGGGTTCAAGGACCTTACCTTACTTGATGTAGGAGCTATTACCATATAAGCTCCCACATCGCCTCCTGAGGTATGCGTCTCTCACCTAGTTGATGATGCCACCCCTCTAACTTCTAGTTTTGGGATAGTCAAGGGGGAGGAGATGGAATTAGACCAAGAGATGGTTGATAAGATACCTTTAGAACCTCAGTCAGATAATAACCCCAAACTTCAACCATTTCTTTCCAAACTAGAATTTTATGAGCTCTTTGACATGGTAGCTACAAAGGCTACTTACCTCTTAATCTTAAATCAATTTGGGATAGATCGATCAACGAGGTAGTATAAGAGATAAGGGATATCCTAAAGAAGAGTGAAGGGACAACGACCTTTGACCCTGATTTGGATAACTTGTTAGGAGAAGAGGATGAAACTACCAGTAATATTTTCATGATTTAGACTAGAGGGTTTAATAAAGAAACTAAACCAAGCAAATACTAATCTGGCAAAGAAGAAGGTTCAGCTATAGCTGAGTCAGATTCTGATGTGTTAGTAAGAGCCAGAGACAAGCAATATATAAAGAACATGGAGACACAAGTCACAGACATGATGTCACAAGTAAGAGAAATGCAAGAGAGACTAGATAAGTCATAAGAAGCCTCCCTTAAACTATAACATTCAGCACAAGAGATCTCTGAAAGGGATATGAAAGCATAATTCAATTCTAAAACTTCTGAGTCAGTGCTAGTAGTTTCTCCCTGTCCATTAGAGACACCTCTAATTCAGCCTACAATCCTCATAGTTCCTCCAACACCACCTCAGAAGGATATTAAGCAACTTATTTAAGATCAAGTAAGCGAGGCCTTAGCCTTTTTGTAAGGAATCACATCTATTCTGAAGGGTAGACCCTACTCTGAACAATATGATTTAGTTCCTTATCCTAAAGGCTTTATGCCACTATTCTTTAAGATTTACACTAGAATTAAAAACCCAAGATAAAAACTACCCTAGTTTCGAGAAAGTTGTTGCAATGTAGGAATGTTAGATACTATACTATTTCACAAGTTTGTTAGTAGTCTTTCAGGCATATCTTTTGAATGGTATGCTGATCTTCCTAACAATTAAGGGAGAATCTTTAATGAACTAAAAAAATCTATTCTTGAAGAAGTTTTCTTGAGTGCAGCAGCGCATTATGGTGGGCGATCTCATCATTGAAAAGCAAAAGCTGAGAGAGTCTTTGGTCAAATACATCTTGAGGTGGCGAAACCTCTCAATGAAGTGTGAACCCCAGTTGCAAAAGCAACATGCTATGCAAATCCTTTTAAAGAATATCCACAGCATGTTTTCTTTTCTCCTAAAGGGTTTTATAATCAAAATCTTTGAGAAACTTTTAAATAAGGATAACAATCTACAGGAAGAGGCTCCTGGGATGTCATTCTTATGAGAGCAGTCTGAAGAAGAGAAGGGTCCTAAGATAGTGAAATATTTTAAGAAAAAGGCCATGATTTAAGCAGTTAATAAGGGAAAATGACCAGTTCTAAGCCAATCTAGAATTCCACTGCCACCATAGATTTAGAAGAAACCATTTCAGATTACTCCCCAACCTCCTAAAGAGTCTTATTCGACCTTTCTTAAAGAGCGGTTGGCCAGACCATACCCATTAAAAAGAGAGTCAATATAGAAGATCTTTAGGATCCTTAAAAAAAATTTGGATTTCCTGAAGCTAGAAGGGTAGAAGATGAGAATAAGAAAGATGATTCTAAGTACTATCCCTACCACCATATGCTGAGCCACTTAATTAAAGATTGCATTATTTTTAAGGATTGGGTGGATAAGAACTTTAGGCAAGGTAATATCATATTCCATATAAAATATTTGGTAGATTCGGAACAAGCTTTGATCAAAATTATTTCAGGTAAAATTGTTAACACTTCTCTTCCTGTTAAAGATGGTTGGGACATTGCCTTATCCTGGGCATTTAAAAATTCGATTAACAAGTCTTTTCGTCTTTCTCAATAGCTGACTATGATAGACTATGGTCCAATTTGGGATGTTGACTTTGATGCTTCACAGAATGATGTTGAGCCGCTTCCCTCTCTAGTAGTCGTAGGAACTACTATACCACATGAAAAAGAAAAGAGAGAAGTTTGTAGATGAGAGATGTAATCGAGTTGTGGATGGCAGTGTAAAAACCCTTTCCCCTCTCTTGTTATCTGACTTTTACTTTGCCCCATCAAAGGCAAAGGGTCAAAAGATTAATAAAAAAGCATTCTTCTTCCTCTGTCTTGATGATTAACCATGAGTCTAGAATGCAAATTAATGATTCTTTTTCTTTAAATCAAAATTCTATTGAGATCAATATGAACACTGAATAATCTGACCTTCCTGAATTGACCTTCCAAGGAGATTTTAAATATGAAGTCTTATCAGAAAGTGACTTCCCCGAAATTGATTTTCAGGGAAGTCCTATCATAATAGACTTTTTAGATTCTGACTCCCTCTCAAGAAATGATGATCCAATGCCTACGGTGAGCATATACACCACCTTAGTTTGCACTCCCAAGGATATCAAGCAGGTGTAACTTCATGGAGGCAATGTCTTACCTCCTAGGCTTCCCCCTCAGGATAAAGGCAAACAAGCTATTTTTGAAGATCCGAATCCAAATTCCCCTCAGCAATCTAATTTTTGTTTAATTCATTTGGGTTTTGAATATATTATTCCTAAGGTTAATTAAAATGTCTTAGCCCATCTTAGGAAGCTGCTAGCCAAACTGAACATCTATGACGCTCTCCTTCTCTCTCAAGAAATGAGGGAATCCTTAATTAAGGCGCTTCTTGATCCCAAGATCTACCTAGCTCAACTGGCTTCAACTTCAAAAGGTGAAGAACTCTATTTCAAAGAAGTCCCTGGGATAACTTTTTCAGATGAAGATTTTATTCTCGTAATTGCTGATCATAATCGTCCGCTCTATATTACTGTAGATGTGGGCAATTTCAAGTTATCAAGAGTTTTTATTGATACAGGTGCATTGATTAATATAATGAATATAAAGACCTGCACATACCTTAGATTTGATACAATCAAGCTCATAACTGAAAAGTTGGTGCTTTATGGATTCAATGAAAAGGGTGAAAGGGCTTTACATTCAATTACCCTTCTTTTTGAGATAGGAGAATTAAAAACTGAAGAAAATTTTCACATAATTGACTTAACGATGTCCTTTAAAACACTCCTAGGTAGGGCTTAGATTCATGAATATATAATGGTTCCATTTACCCTATAACAATGCATCAAGTACCAATGAGATAGCATTGAACATGTGATCAAGGGTGATCTACAACCATTCTTTATTCAATAAATCTAGATATATGAGGATGCTGCGTATTTTATACCAAAAGGGTCCTCTCCCCATTCTAAAGTTGAGATCAAAATTGAGGAGAAAATGGGTGGACAAATTTCTAAATATGATCAAGACAAAGAAAAAGAAGAGGATAAAAGTCAAGGAATGATAGAATCAACTAGTGAAGATGAACTCGATATCATTATCCTTAGGCCTCCAAACACATTGCCTCAAAGAGGTGGGAGGATGGATTTAAGGGCACATGGTTGAGATCGTGCTTCACTAAAAAGGAGAACAACCCTCGTATATATTGATCCGAAATCAAATTTTGACGATGAGCCAGAAAGGTGGGGTGTTGCAATTCCTTTCAACTACCAATCTAAAAACCCTCTTTTGAAGTTTGATCTCACTTTAGATCATGACAGTGACCCAAAGGTCGATGTTTTAAAAGTTAAAAGTGAGGAGCCTGAATTAATTATATACGAAAAGCTTAGTAGAAAGATTGAGGCCCTTTCCTTGACCCCACTATCGGCTGGCAGGATTACAGAATTAGAGGTTAAAGTGGCCCTTAACCTGAATGTTGAAGTGAAGAAAGTCCCTAATTTTTTTCCTGGCTCCTCCTCCTTAAGGGATGAAGGTGATGTAACCCTCGAGGAGATAGATTTTAACGAGTTAATGGAAATATCTTTTGGCTACTTCCCTGCTGTGTAAAAAATTATTTCTCTAAAGGTCCCGTATCGTATTAATGGATTAAGAGTCAAGCTAGATACCACAAAAATATTTGGCAAACTAAAATCAATAAAAATCCAACAAGTGTTATCGACTTTGGTACCATTAGTTCATTTGATGATGATGAATACTATTTAATGAAAACTTTCCATCTTGAATCTCAGAATGTCCCTACTGATTTTTACAGTCCCCTCAATGGACTCTATTTCAAGACTTTAGATTATCCCTATGAACATCAAGTTTAGGATGCACCCCCTAAATTCGAAGAGAAAACTAAGTCGACAGTTGACAAGTTAAGGGAAATTGATCTGGGAACCGATGATGACCCTCGCCCCACTTTTATTAGTACCTTGCTGAGTGAGGATGAGTCCCATTATCTGATTCAAATTTTATCTAAGTTTAGGGGCTGCTTCACCTGGACCTATGATGAAATGTCTGGTCTATCCACCAATGTAGTAGTCCATAAACTTGGAATTTGACACAATGCCATTCCTGTTAAATAAGATCCTCAATGCGTGCGCTTAGAGATTAAGCAACAAGTCATTTCCAAAATCAAGAAGTTGGCTAAGGAGGGATTTATTCGAGAGGAATAATACCCCTCTTGGGTGTCCAACAATGTGCTAGTTTGAAAGAAGAATGATCAAATTCAGATTTGTATAGAATATAGGGATCTAAACAAGGCATGTCTCAAGGATGAATTTCCTTTGCCTATACCTGAACTTATGGTGGACATTGCCTCTTCATATGATATTTTCTCCTTCATTGATGGATCTTCCAGTTATAATTAGATTTAAGTGGCCCCAGAAGATGAGAGAAACACTACATTCAAGACTCCCATATGAATATTTTGTTCTAAAGTAATGCCCTTTGGCCTTAAAAATGTTAGTGTAACCTACCAGTGGGCTATGACTCATATCTTTAACGACTTAATCCACAATCAAGTCGAGTGCTACATCGATGATCTAGTTATCATGAGTAAGGTTAGAGAGGCTCGTCTATATGACTTAAGGGATGTTTTTGATCAATAGCGCCTCTGTAATTTAAAAATGAATCATTTAAAGTGTTCCTTCAGTGCCACTTCAGGGAAATTCTTAGGATTCGTAGTGAGTCATCGTGGAATTAAAATTGATTTTGCCAAAAGTGAAGCCATCCTAGATATGCCACCTCTTAGGAGCCTTACCTAGTTAAGATCTCTTCAAGGTAGGTTGGCATATATAAAGAGGTTTATCTCTAACCTTTTTGGAAGATGTCAACCATTCTCTGTCCTAGCCAAGAATGACACTAAATTCATATGGGATGAGTGTCATAATGCCTTTGATAACATCAAGAAATACCTTTCTAATTTGCCAGTTATGGCAGCCTCTGTTCTAGGGAATCCTTTGATCCTCTACACTACGGCCCTAGATGAGTCTTTAGGTGCCCTATTAGCCCAAGACAACGACAAAGGAAAGAGAATTCTCTCTATTATTTTAGTCAGAGACTCCTGTCCACTAAATTTTGAAATCACTTGATTGAGAAGCATTATCTTGCTTTCATATTTGCAGCCCAAAAACTAAAGCATTATATGCTTTCTTATTCAATCAGTATGATCTCTATAGTTCATCCTTTACAATATCTTATGACCTGATCTACATTGTCAGGACATCTGGCTTGATGGTCAATGATATTACTCCAATTTGAGATTACTTTTATTCCCCTGTATACTGTGAAAGGAAAGGCATTTGTCAACTTCCTTGCGTCAGTGGATTCTCCTTAAAATGATGATTTACCTGACAAACAAATCATGAGTTTAAGGGAATATGAAAACACTGTCTAGGAACTATATTTTGATGGTGTAGTGTCCTCTTGATAGGGATGAGTCAAAAATCTATGATCCTCAGAAAAGCTAGAATTGACATAATTTTATAACGACGGAGAAAGGAAAGATGCACTTTTCCTACCATTTATCAGAGCCTTGCATGAATAATGAAGCTGAGTATGAAGATCTAATAACCGATTTAGAACATATAATTTTAATGGAGAATAAAGTGATTAACATCTTTGGTGACTCTTAACTAGTGATAAACTAGGTTATAAAAATCAATAAGATTTTGAATCCTATCCTCCTAAAATACCACCAATGTACTACTCACTTGCTTGAGCAGAGTCCTATCCTAACTCTGTATAGGGTTCCCCATGGAAGTAACTTTTCGGTGGATGCCTTAGCAAAGCATTAAAAAGAATTTGCATGTTCGAAAGAAGACTTCATCCCTATAGAGATTTATGGTCGTAAAGTCTTTTCCCCTATGGAATTGGAGCAGATCACCAAGCAACCTCTTCAAATCCTTTTCTGCCTCTTTCACAATCGATGAAGAAGGTGACTGGAGATAACTATTAATTGACTACCTCCAAGAGGGAAAACTTCCTTAAGATAAATCTCTCGCTAATCAAGTTATGAAACGTGCCCTATCATGTATACTAGTCAATAATATGTTGTACTATCAATCACTTAATCAGATGTGGATGCATTATTTAAACAAAAAAGAAGCCCTGAAGATTATTAATGAAGTCTATTCTAGACTATATAGTGCTCATCAATCGGGTCCAAAAATAAAGTTGAGAATCAAAAGACTTGGATACTACTAGCTGATAATGATTGACGATTGCATGAATATTGCAAAACATTATCATCAATGCCAGGTTCATGGTGTGGTTTTACATCACCCATCTAATATATTGCACCCCACGATATGTTTGTGGCCTTTCAAAAGGTGGGGCACAGATGTTATCAGGCTGATTGACTCTCCTTTTTTGAAGGGTCGTCATTTCATATTAGCTGCGACTAAAATTTCTTAAAGTTGGCGAAAGCAATTCCTTACGTAACGTAACATTCCACCATGTTTTGATGTTCTTTCACGACCATATCGTTTATCAATTTGATGTACCTCATAGAATCATATCTGATAATGAATCTGAATTCAAGTCTACGAAGATCAATAATTTTATAAGATACCATAACATTGATTGGAGATACTCAATGATCTATTACCCCCAAGTTTATGGGTTGGTTTTTGCCTTTAATAAAACCTTGGTGTAAATTATTAAAAAGACCCTTAATGATAATAAACGATAATCGGATGAGCCGTTCGTGGAAGCTTCGTAGGCCTATCAAACCACTTATAGAACCCCAATCTAATCCACTCCGTTTACAATAATGTATGGGTCCGAGGCCATACACCCCTTAGAGATACAAATTACCTTACTCAGAGTTGCAATTCAAAATCAAATAAAGAATAAACAAAATGTAAACCTTCAGCTAGAGGAACTCAAAGGCCTTTAAGCTCAATAAAGTCTAAAGTTGTATAAAGCCCAAATGGTTCAAGCCCATGATAAGTTAGTGCGACCTAGAACCTTCTAAGTATAAGACTTGATCTTGGTTGTTCGGAGGCCTATATAGCTCACTAGAAGATCGGTGGGAAGTTTGAACCAACTTAAAATGGACCCTTCATTGTAGAGACTATCTATGAAGGAGGCTCGTATCAGCTAGTGGATTGTAAAGGAGACCATACAATATTGCCTTTCAATGGGCATTTCTTCAAGAAATACTATGGATGATGTTGCTTGATTTATCAAGTAATAAAAAACTTCTCTTTTTCTTTTTCATAAGTTTAGACCAGTTTAGCATGCTCTCTCTCATACTTTTTAATATTCAATCTCATTCATCTTCTCCTGAGGATTGGGTCCTCCCTTCCCCTAGGATTACATTAACTAGTGGTGGAGGATGCACTTCATGGCACCATCCTAGTTTTCACTAGCCAATGGTGAAGTATACTTTCCGTGGCACCACCCTAGCTTTGACCCATTAATTAGTGGTAAAGTACGCCCACCATGACACCATCCTAGTTTTCACCCCCTAGTGGTGGATGATGCCCTTTGAGGCACCATCCTAACTTTGACACGTTAACTAATGGTGGAGGACTCCCTTCGTGGCACCATCCTATTTTCACCCAGCAGTGGTGAAGAATGCCCTCTATAGCACCATCTTAGATTTAACCCATTAACTAGTGGGAGAGGGCGCCCTTCATGGAACCATCCTAATTTTGACCCACTAGTAGAGGAGGATACCCTCTATGGAACCATCCTAGTTTTCACCTACCAATGGTGGAGGATTCCCTTAATGGAACCATCCTAGCTTTTACCCGTTAACTAGTGGTGGAGGACACCCTTCGTGGCACCATCCTAATTTTCACCAGCTTGTGGTGGAGGATGCCCTCCATGGAACCATCACAGCTTTAACCAATTAATTAGTGGTGGAGGATGCCCTTCATGACAACATCCTAGTTTTCATGCTCTCGTGGTGAAGGATGCCCTCTGTGGCACCATACAAGCTTTAACTTAATAATTAGTGGTGGAGGACACCCTTTGTGGCACAATCCTAGTTTTCACCCGCTAGTTGTGGAGGATGCCATATGTGGCACCATCCTAGCTTCAACCCATTAATTAATGCTGAAGGATACCCTTCGGGGCATCATCCTAGTTTTCAACTACTAGTGGTGGAAGATGCCCTTTGTGGCACCACCCGAGTTCCCTCTACCTTTCTCATCCTTTAGGTTAGGTGATCCCTTTCCTTAGGATTAAAATCATTAGTGGTGGATAACGCCCTCTGTGGCCGCACCCTAATGTCTACCCAGACTTTAATTCTTTAAGATTTGACCTTCTTTGTCCTTAGAATTAAAGTCAATATTTTTATTCGGTCAATGCCAATATATGCAGCATAATTTCCTTATACTACATAAATTTGTGGTCCATTTATTTACCTCACTTTTGTATGAGGTCATTCTGATCTCTCCTGGACTCTTGACCCTAGGACTTTCTAGAACCTAGGTTCCTTCTAGACTCTAGATCAGAGGATCCTTCTAGTCCCTATTCTATAGGATCAATTTAGATCTTAGATTAATCTAGAAAAAAAAGCTAAAGCTAAGGGTTTAGGTCCTGAGAGCCTTTCCTAGTTTTTTTTAAACACTTCAAAACCTAATCAATTAACCCCTGACTTAGAGTCTATCAATTTCATATGAATAAAACATGTATTTAGGGTCAGCCCTCCAAATTTGAGCTTAATCTAATCTTTCCAGCCTCAAAAATTAGATCAATCTCCAAAGGTTGCAAATCCCTCAAATATTTATGACCCATGTCACTGTACCTATCACCCAGTGGAATATAACCTTTGAGCCCCCTCCAAACCCTTTGACCTATTCCAATCCTTTAATATTGATATTTTAAGCATTACTCTATATTATTTTGGACTCACTTTGGCCCAGAATTGATTAGAAGTCAAAATAACCAAAATGCCTTTTAAGGGGGCTTTTGGACTTTTGTTTGAAATTCGATGTTGTTTAATATCACCAAACTTTTAGATATTTTTTTAATCATCTTCAAACATTATTTAGGACCTATTAGACCAAGTCATAGCCCTCGGGTCAACCTGGATGACCAAGTCAACCATGATTAACTAAGGTTCCCCCTTAAGGGTCAAAGCAGTCATTTTGACCCAAATGACCATTTTAGACCTTGAGACCACCCCCATTGAGTTTATATGACTAAATTGAATTCAATGGACCCAACTCTTGCCATATGCTTTAATGCTTATTGGTAAATTTGTTCTGAGATGTCCAAACCTTGATGTTATATGCAATTTTTTTCTTAATCTAAATCTTTATGGTTCGTTTCATATTGGCTTGCTCGATCAAAGACATGTTGCCATCCAACTTTCTAATGATATGGATTATAGCCACAAATTTGCTAGGAGATCGTATTATATACAAGCTTATCAAATGCGATTGCTTAAATGGACTCTAGATTTTGATGTTAGGTAGGAATCTCTTATTTCCCTGGTTTGGATTTCCTTTCCTAATTTAGACTTCAATTTTTTAATCACAAAATTCTCTTTGGTTTGGCCTCAATCTTCGGGCGATCATTGCAAACAGACCAAGCCACTGCTTTTGTGTCCAAGTCATCTATGGCTCTGATGTTGTTTGAATTTGATGTTTTTAAAAAACATCCTTGTTAAATATGGATTGGATCAGAGGTGAAGGGTTATTTCAAAAAGTTAATTTTGAAAATTTACTTATATATTGTTCTTTTTGTAAGATGCACGAACATGGTATGAACGATTATTTTTGAAAACATCCACATCTTCTTAAAGAGAAGGAACATTTGAAATAAATGAATGGAGTGGTTGGTCAGGAAGTTACTAATCCTAATCCAGTTCTTTTAGAGAGTAATAATATGATTGAGGAACCGTTGGATGTAACTATTAAGGATCTGCTTCTTATTACCACAAATGCTATTTCTTTGAATCAGTATTAGGGAGTTATTGTTAAAACTTATGCTATTTCATCTATTGATTGCGAGAACAATGTGGCATATACTCTACCTAATATGGAAGTTCAAAATGATCTTAATTTTGAAACTAACCCTTCTTGCACTATTAATCAAAATGCTTCAGATTCTAATGGTCTTATGCATTCACATACTTTCTTTAATCCTTTGAATGAATAGGAAGTTGAGATTAGAGCTAATGTTGCTATTCATTTGTCTTTCAAAGAAGGTGGTGGGAATGGTACCCCATTAGAAGAAGTTGAATTTGTTTCTAGGGAGCCTAGTTCCCCTCTTGTAAAATGCATTGAAGATCATATTGTGAGAGATAATGATAACTTGGCGGAGGATGGTATGTTTATGGAGGATGAATGTCCTCAACAGACTAGTCAAAGGGCTCAACAAAATGATAGTAAGACTCCTTCAACCACTAATTACAATAGTGATGCTTTTATTGATACTAAGGATTTGCTTTTTGCTGCTAAATATTTTTCTAGGGATGATAATGATACTAGTTTTAGCAACATTCATAGTAAAAGAGGGAGGAAATCTAAGCATATTACTTTTCAACCTCCTAGAAACACTCACTCGCATACTTCCCATTCAGTGTGTTTTTATGTTTTATGCTATTATTTTGAATGTGAGGGGCATTTGCTGTCTTTCTTCTAGAATTCATGTTAAAAATTTATGTTGTGTTCACAATATTTCTATTCTTGTATTGCTTGAGCTTCTTATTTCTTCCTCTAGGTTGTTAAGCACCTCTCAGTTTTTGGGTTTTATTCATGCTATCTTGAACGTAACTCATAAGATTTGGGCTTTTTTGGAAAGACCTAGCTACAATTGAGGTTATTAGTGATTTTACTCAGGTCTTGCATTCTAAAATTAAAGTTCTTAATTTTTTTTGTTATGCTTCCTTTCTGTATGCTGCATCATCTCGTTACATTAGAAAATTGCTTTGGAAACAACTTATTAATTTTTATAGTATTTGTAATTTGCCTTGGCATGTTGGTGGTGATTTTAATGCAATCACTAACCCCTCTGAAAGGATAGGAGGTTCCTCTCCTTCCTACCATTATATAAAGGATTTTAATAATATGATTTTGGATTGTAGTTGAAAGTGTGAGGTAAGCCAAGAGGGGGGAGGGGTGAATTGGATGTTTAAAAACTTCTTTAATGAAAAGAAATGTCTTTTTATAATTTTATGTATAAGCAAATTTCATTCACAATGAAAAGATAAATTATCAATTTCACCCACCTAATTAATTTTAATAAAAATAAATACTTAAATAATAAAGGAAAGAACACACAAGATTTATAGCGGTTCAATCAAACCTTGACCTACGTCCACTACCTGGAGGAACCTTCCGAGTATTACACTAAACCTTTAATGATTCTCTTTTAGCCCCCACAGCTAGATGGAGAAGCCCTTATATAATTACTTCCACCTTCCCTAGTGTGGCGGAGGAGCTGGGTCCTTTGACACCAACGAGATAATTTTCTTCTCAAAACTTCCCTCAAGACAAACCTTAAATACGAAGGTACTGAGGTGTAAGCTCATTGTAGAAATCATGTGAAATCTTCTTCACACTCCCTTGAAACCCCCTCCAAGGAATTTTTTCCTCTCTCAAACTCCACCCATTCCTCTCTTCCTTTCAAGTTCTCTCTTTAAGTTTCCTCCAGAAAAACTAATCTTCAATGGATGCTAAAGACTCTTACAAAGTTGTATGAGAAAGCATAAATAGAGGGCCTAAAAAAAACCTTAAAAAATCATTTTAGCCATCAAAGATCATACAGTACGATCGTAAGATCATGTAGTACGATGTGCAGAATTTGACCTATTAGTACTATACGATGTCCAGTTAGTATTGTATGAATAGTTCAATTACCTGTTAGTACTGTATGATGTCTAACTAGTACTGTACGAACAGTTCATTAAAAATGCAGTACGATCACCTGTTAGTACTATACGAACGGTTCTGTTTTCCTGTTTGTACTATATGATGTCTAGTTAGTACTGTACGAACAGTTCAATAAAAATATAGTTTGTCCAGGACGAAGCATGGGATAGCCTAAATAATCTATGTTGATCATACAGTATGATCCAGTTCGTATAGTATGATTAAAATTTTAAAATAAAGCCATTTTAATTGACTAATCACATGATTAAAGTAGGTAATAATTTAAAGATCATATAGTATGATCATGTTTGTACAATATGTTTAGAAAAAGTTTTCAAATTTAAATTTTTGCCTAATTTTATGAACAAAAGGCTTTCTAATTATAACATATTGTCCAGTACGATACAGTGATCATACTATAAAATTAGTTATATTTAAAAAAAAAAATTCTAGGAAAATAAAATATTTTAATTAATTTATATTACACTAGATCGTACAGTATGATCCATATCATATAATATGATTTACAAAAAAATCAAAATATTTAAACTCATTTTTTGCTCCCCTTGTGTGTTCATAATCACCAATCTAACATATATCATTACAAGGCTTTAATCAAGAAATAAAAATTATAGACTCATTTAATATAACCAATTCTACATAATCTTGAGTCTTGAATCTTCAAAGAACGGTGCACATGGTGTACCTGAATTAATAGTCAACACACAAAAAATATACACTAGAAACACTAGGACAAATAAAAGATTAATTAATATTATTTTTTATCATCAAAATCATAAACTCAAAAGCCCGAGTTGCAATAATAGTTTGATTGATATTGGTTTTATTGGTAATAACTTTACTTGGAATAGGGGTCACCTATGGCAATGGTTAAATCGTGTTGTCTTTAATGATTCTTGGATTAATTCTCTTAACTCTACCAATGTGTAGGATCTTAGTAGAACTTTATCTGATCATTCTCCTTTGCTTATTAGTCTTAATTTTAGACAATTTAATGCTTCTTCTCAATTTAGATTTCAAAACATGTGGTTACTTCATGACTCTTTTTTGGATGTTGTTCAACATAATTAGCAAGCTCCTTTACATCCAGATAACTCTATTTTTGGTATGAGGAGACTTTGGCTTAAGCTAGAAAGGTGAAACAAATTTTAAATTGGTGGAATCACCATGTTTTTAAAAATATTTTTTCTAATACTATTGAAGTAACAACTTGTCAATACTATTGAACTTTCTTGCCAAGATGACCCCTCTGATACAAATTTCACTCTTTTAAAGAGGTCTAAAGAGGAGATTTTTATTTTCCAAGCTCAAGAAGAGGTCTTTTGAAAGCAAAAGGTTGCTGCTAAGTACTTGGTTGAAGGTGATAACAATACTAAATATTTCCATGCATTGGTTAAGAGGAAAAGGGTTAAAAATAATATCAATAAAATCCAAAGGGAGGATGGTTCTGTTACTGAGGGCTATGGAGATTTCTAATTTAGTTGTTCAACATTTTCAAACCTGTCTAAATAAGGTTTTTAACCCGACTCAAATTACGGATCATTCTTTTATCCCTTCTCTTTTATCCCAAGAGGAGAATGCTATTCTCACTAGACCACCTTCTTTTGAGGAGGTTAAAGAGACTATGTAGGATATGAATAGCGATTATATGGTCGGGCCTGATGGGTTTACCCTTTTTTTCTAGAAATCTTGGCACATTATTAATAATTATATTTTTGCTGCTATTTTGGATTTCTTTGCTGGTAACCCTATCCCTAAATTTTTCACTTGTACTTCTATTTTACTTATTCCCAAGAATAATTTTGTTAACACTTGGAATGATTTCAGACATATCAGTTTGTGTAACCTTTTTAACAAGTTGATTTCTCATAAACTTATGGACTTCTTTTATCAATTTGAGATGGTTAGTGGCTTATCCTTTAGAAAAAATAAAAGTTGTTTTATTGCTTCTAAAAGGGTGTCTAATGACTGTATTTTATCCATTAAAAACTTAACTGGTTTTATGCATGCTCACTTGCCAATCAAATAGATTGGGGTCCAACTTTTTAATGGTAGGAGGAAAACCTTTTATTTTGATGATCTTATTGCTTATGTCCAAAATAAACTTTTATCTTGGGATTCCAATTTCCTTAGCTTTGGTGGTAGAGTTACTCTTATCAAAAGTGTTCTTTGTTCTTTATCAATTTATACTTTTCAAACTATTCTTCGACTCAAGATGTTTTTAATAGTGTTCACAAGATTATTAATAAATTCTTTTGGAAAGGAATTTATATTAGCTCTAAAATTACTTGCGCTACTTTGGAGAAGTGTTGTGGTGTTTTGGCTGCAAGAATTTATATGATTTATCTATGGCTTTCTCTTTTAAAATTTGGTACAATTTGCATACTAAAGGAAGTCTTTGGGCTAACTTTATGATCTCCATGTATTGTGTAGGCAAACACCCTACTAATTGTTTTGTTAAGCAAGGTGACTCTAGATTTTGGAAAAGGCTTTGCAAGGTCAAATGGGATGTTGAGCCCTTCATCTCTTGGGGGATTAGTGAAGGTAATATTTTCTTCTGGCATGATTGGTGGTTAGATAAGCATTCTATTGATTCTATTTTGAATACTTCTTCTACTACTTCTGTTAAGGTTAACTTTTTTTATTATTGATAATTATTGGGACTATGAAAAACTCTCTAATATGATTCCTTACTGCATTCTTCATAAAGTTTTAAACTTGCCTATAAACACAGCTTCTAAGGACATTACCTTATGTGATTTATCCAAAGATGGTGGTTTTCACTTAAAGAGTGCTTGGCCTACTTTTAGAGCTAAAAGAAATGTTGATAATATTTTCACTTATATTTGGCATAAGAGCATCCCTTCCATTGTGTTTTTCTTTGTTTGGAGAATCTTCCATAGATTTATTCCTATTGATGATAATCTCACAAAAAATGGTTTTAATTTCACTTCAAAGTGTCATTGTTGTTACCATATGGAGAATATGCATCATATTTTTATCTATGGTCCTGTTACTGTTAGAACATGGGTTTATTTTGATAATTTATTTCAATTAAATTTCTTTAATGCCCATCTTTCCCTTAAATCTATGCTTATTGCTAGGTTTATTAACACTAAAGGCCACATCCATAATGTTATTCCTTCTCTTATATTATGGTTTCTTTGGTTGGAAAGGAATAATTCTTTTTTTAATGATGTGCGAATGAGCCATCATAATGCTGAAAGATAAGGTTTCCTCTCTTGTTGCTGTTAAACTACTTTCTTTAAAGAATTTAAAGAATTATTGTTTTGTTGGGACTGACTTAGGGGTTAAGTTGGAAGGTTATTCTATTATTTCTCAGGCTAATATTATTTACTGGATCAAACCTCCAAGTAATTTCTTTAAATTGAATGTGGATGGTGCTATTAGTTATTCTTCTTTGGGTTGTGGTGGAGCTATCATGGATAATAATGGCTGACTTATTTTAGCTTTTGCGGGTCCTGTTCACAACGGTAATTATTTTACTACTATCACTCTGGATTTTGTATGGTACTCAGTTATGTATTTCTCTTAACTTAACTAATTTGTTTATTGAGGTCAACTATGATTATGATTTTTATCTTTTTATGCTAATGAGGATGTGAGTTGTATCCTGGATCTTTTCTATTATGTTAGGGAATTTAAAAAGCTCCTATTATTTTTGAATTACTCATTTCACCATATTTGCATGGAGGGTAATACTTGTGCTTCTTGATTTCTAACTAGGGGTGTAGTCTGGACTATTTTTCTGATGTTATTTGGTCTTCCATTCTGGTGACTCTTTGTGGCATGTTAAAACTTGATGCTCTTAGTATCCTGTTGAATAGTTGCTATTTGAATGCTTTACATTTGTGCAACTTGTATAGTTTTGATGATTCCAAACATTATTGTTCAAATGTGTAGTTATCTCCTAACAATTTTAGAATTTTTGTATTTGCTCTTGTGTATACTAACATTTCAGGAAAATCAGACTCCAGACTATGAAAACTTCAGATCAAATTCAACATGAGATACTTTGTTAATTTGAAAACTTGTATTTTTTCTTTGAATTAAATTTGAAAGGGAGTGATTGTAATTGAGTGAATAAAAATATACACACATAAATAAGGAGATCATAAAAATTTTATACTGATCGTACGGGATGATATCCGATCGTACGGGACTATCAGACAGTTATCTCCTATAGAGCACATGGAACGAATAGGAACTTGCTCAAAAATTTTTCTAAGTCCTATTCGTCCAGGACGAAATTAATAATCATCCAGGACGATTGGTTCACTGTAAAAATTTTAATCCAGACAAATTTTATCATCGTCCGTGGCGACTAGTCCTCTGGAAAATTTTCGTCCAGACGAACTAAAAAATCGTCCAGGACGATCAAGTATCTGGAAAATTTTTGTCCAAACGAAAATAAATTATCGTCCATGGCGATTGGTCCTCTGGAAAATTTTCGTCCAGACAAAGTCAAGAATTGTCCAGGACGATCGGTCCTCTGGAAAAATTTCGTCCAAACGAACATATTTTCGTCCAAACGATTAACCGACTTAGAACAGTTTTCAGCAGTTTCTAGAATCGACCTTGTAATAACTATTCATACTGGACAAACCTAAATTCGTACAGGACGATCAACTGTACGAAGTCATTTCGTACACATATTCAAATAGGGTAGTTTCAGATCGTTTAAGTAAAATCGTCCAGGTCGATCCACGATCGTACAAGACGATCCACTGCGTACTGAATTGAAAACTTGCAGTTTTTGGGTGGTTTTTCTTGTCTTTTATATAAATAGTCCAAATTAGACTGCCACCCAACCTTTTTGTCATTTGATCTTCGTGCCTATTGAGAGAATAGCAAAGGAGAGAGTGGAAGATAGCATTCAAGGAAGGATTCCTACCATTGGAGCGAGAAGGCTTCACTTGGATTGCAAAGGTAAGAGTCTCTACTTGTGAATTGCGATTACTTCACTATTTTCCTTATTCCTTCCAGATTCTTGTAAGAAGATCAGTCAAGGAGATCCGGTTCTCTGCCGACACTTGGAAAGTGTGAACAGCCGAAGGGTTCTCTTCCTACACTTGGAGAGTGTGAACAGGACGAAGGGTTCTCTGCCTACACTTTATGAGTGTGAACAGGACGAAGGGTTCTCTGCCTACACTTGGAGAGTGTGAACAGCCGTAGGGTTCTTTGCCCACACTAGGAGAGTGTAAAAGGACGACGATTCTCTGCCAGCACTAGGGATTGTGTAAAAGGATGACGGTTCTCTGCCAGCACTGGGGATTGTGTAAAAGGACGACGGTTCTCTGCCGCACCGGGTAGT
The DNA here is from genome assembly GCA_016618105.1 of Dendrobium huoshanense. NCBI lineage: Eukaryota > Viridiplantae > Streptophyta > Magnoliopsida > Asparagales > Orchidaceae > Dendrobium > Dendrobium huoshanense. The sequence goes on along the minus strand of CM028351.1, from coordinate 22,128,940 downwards.
GGTGAAAAGAGTGTGTTGTAAAGGCTTCTCCGCCTTGCTGTGGGTGCAAAAGGAGAGTCACTATTGGTTTTAGTGCAATACTCATAGGGTGCCTCTGAGAAGTTGATGTAGGTCTGGTTATAGACTGAACCACTATAAATCTGGTGTCATTTACTTTATTGTTTTTACGTTTCCGCACTTTAAATTTTAGTTTTAACAACTCTGTGGTTGAAAAATTTTTTTCTACCAGCTTTAAAAGAAATTTTTATTTCGGTTCAACTTAATCTTCAAAAAGGGTTTAAAATTTTTAAACTACCAATTCACCCCCCCTCTTAGTAACCTTGGGACATTCACTTAGGCTTAACAACCTAATTACTAGACTCAACAAGTGGTATCAGAGCATCATTTCAAAATCATAAGTTTGAACTACTTTTTGATTAACGTAAATGGCTACATTTGGAAACCGAAACACACCTGAGGGTTACTCTATCATTAGACCTCCACTATTTGACAATATTCCTTTTGATTTTTGGAAAACACGCATGTCTACTTTCTTACAGTCACTTGATTATCGCATGTGGATGCTAGTCCAGGAAGGTTACACAAAACCAACTAGAATAGTTGATGGAGTTAGGGTAGAAACACCCTATGCAGATTGGACTATTGAAGAACGTGACTTAGCATAATTAAATGTGAAATGTTTAAACAGTTTCTTTTGTGCTTTAAAATCTAAACACTACATGCGAGTTTCCACTTGTAAAAGCGGAAAGGACATATGGGATAGACTTTGTATAACTTATGAAGGGACAAATGAGGTTAAGCAATCAAGACTCAATATCTTGTTACATGACTATGAATTATTTCGCATGAAACCTAATGAATCTATTTTAGACATGTACACAAGATTCACTCAAATTATCACCTCTTTGCATGCACTTGGTAGGGAATTAACTAATGCTAAAATGGTCAATAAGATTCTTCGTTGTTTACCTACTGCTTATGATGCTAAAATTACTGTAATTACAGAGTCTAAAGATCTGAACATTTATTCCATTGACAATCTTCTTGGTTCACTCATTGCTTATGAGCAAGGAGTAAGTCAAAGAAAGATTGATGCAGGTGAACCACAAAAGGACAAGAATATTACACTAAATGTGGAAGAGTTAGAAAGTGAACACTCACAACCTGAGGATGAAGATGATATTGCATTGATGACTAGACAATTCAGAAGCTTTTTAAAGAGGAGGCAGAAGAGACGCCAGCAATGGAATAGAGGTAAGTATAACAGAAATGGCAAGGTTTCTAATGAAGTGATTTGTTATGAATGCAGGAAACCAAATCATATAAAGACTGAGTGTCCAAAACTCAAAGCCACTCCTAGCAAGGAGAAGGTAGAGGAGAAACCAATGGTAAAGAAGGGCAAGAAGAAGTTTCAAAGAGCTTTCTGGGCGGACTCAGCTTCAGACTCATCTGAGACTGAAAAAGAAGAAGAAGTCACCAACCTTTGCTTGATGGCAGATAATGTTGAACAATCAAATCAAGAAGAGGTATGTGATTTAACCTATGATGAATTGTTTGAAGTTTCTGAACACATGCATGATGCATATAGGAAAATGAAAAAGATGCATGCTAGTTTAAGTTTAGAATTGGAAGAGCTTAATAAGAAACACGAAATCCTTAGGAAAGATCATGCTTTAATAGATAACAACCATATGAAACTACTTGATGAATATGATGACTTGAATAAAAATTTTGAGAATTTAAAATCATCCTATGCTGAACTTGAAAAAGAATTTAAGAATTTTAAGGATGAATTAGAGAATGACATATAGAATCAATTATACCAATCGAATCTTGGAAGATATGAATTCATTTTACAAACTCACAATAAGAGCTCTCGAGGATAATAGGAACCCCCCTAAACTTGAAGATTTTACAAATCCTAAATATTATCCTAAATTCATGAAATCCCTTAGAAGGCAATCATATGAAAGAAAACATAAGAATATTTTTCCTAATGTTAAATGTAATAATTATGTATTTTTTGGACATATATCTCACACCTGCACTTTAAAGATGAAAACTAATTTAGTGTGGAGAACTAAGATGCATAAACCTCGACATATCATACATGCATCTGATTATAAATTTCATAAAGGTGACCCAAACTTGTTTGGGTTCCCAGGTCTAACATTTGAAAATTTTGCAGGAGTACTCTCACACAAGACCTCGTGAGAGTATATGGTACCTGGACAGCGGATGTTCAAAGCATATGACTGGAGATACTGCTCAATTCATAACGCTGGAAGCCAGGAATGGAGGCAAGGTTACACTTGGAGATAATACCACAAAGAAAGTGGTTGGATCAGGTATGATTGGAAATTTAAAAAACTTTTTCATAGACAATGTGTTATTAGTTGAAGGCTTAAAACATAATCTGTTAAGCATAAGTCAGCTATGTGATAAGGGCTACAATGTAAAATTTTTACCTACTAGCTGCATAATAAGCCTAAATGGGAAAATTGTTTTAAATGGAAAAAGGGTAAATAATGTCTACATGCTAGATTTAAATTGTATTCAATCTCCTACTGCTTTTTGTTTGAAAACTGTTTCTGATGAATCATGACTTTGGCATAGGAGACTTTGTTATTATAGTATGAAAAATCTTAGGAGAATTACCCAAAAGAATTTGGTGAGAGGTATACCTAAACTAGACTTTACTAAGGACCATCTATGTGATGCATGTCAATTAGGAAAAAAAGTGAGGTCCTCTTTTAAGTCCAATAAGGATCTTAGAACCAGTAAACCTTTAGAAATTCTACACATGGATCTTTTTGGACCAGTAGGAACTGTAAGTCTAGGAGGGAAGGTATACGGATTTGTTATAGTGGATGATTTCTCAAGATTCACCTGGGTTAGATTTCTTTTTCATAAGAGTGAATCATTTGAGGAATTCAGAAATTTTTTAACTTGGATTCAAAGAAAACTAGGATGTGAAATAATTTCTTTACAAAGTGAACATGGAGGAGAATTTGAAAATGAAAAATTTGAAAATTTCTGTAAAGAAAAGGGGATTGATCACAATTTTTCTGCACCTAGAACCCCTCAACAAAATGGAGTAGTTGAAAGGAAAAACAGAACATTAATAGAAGCCGCCCGAGCAATGTTAGCAGAATACTCACTTCCTAGATATTTTTGGGCTGAGGCGGTTAGCACTTCATGTTATGTTCTGAATAGGGTGAATGTGAGATCAAATTTGAATAAAACACCCTATGAGTTGCTAAAAGGTAGAACACCTAATTTGTCTCATTTGCATGTATTTGGTTGCAAGGTGTTCATACATAATAATGGAAAATCTGCCTTAGGAAAATTTGATCCAAAATCAGATGAAGGAATTTTTAATGGATATTCAAGTGTTGGAAAATCTTATAGGGTATTCAACAAAAGAACTTTAGTCATTGAAGAAACCACATATGTTGTATTTGATGAAAGTGGAAATTTGGAAGAGCCAAATGTTGTTGAAGAAGAAATTGAAAAAAACTCCCAAAAGATTGATAGATTAAATCTGGAAGAAAATGTGGAAGAAAATTTGGAAAGAGAAAACCCTTTGCCTAGAGATTTGAGATTTTCTAAAAACCACCCAAAGGAATTGATTATAGGTGAACCAAGTGAGGGTGTTAGAACTAGGCGTGGATTAAACAAGGAAGTCAATCATTCAGCCTTTATTTCAACTATTGAACCCACTAACATTATTCAAGCTCTTTCTGAAGAATTTTGGATATTGGCCATGCAAGAAGAATTAAATCAATTTATAAGAAATAAAGTTTGGGAATTAACTACAAGGCCAAAAGATCAAAGTGTTGTAGGAACCAAGTGGGTTTTTAAAAATAAAATGAATGACTCAGGAGTAGTGATTAGAAATAAGGCTAGATTAGTTGCTAAGGGGTATAATCAAATTGAAGGAATTGATTTTGAGGAGACTTTTGCCCCTGTAGCTAGACTTGAAGCAATTAGGATTTTACTTTCCTTTGCCTGTTTTAAAGGTTTTAAATTGTTTCAAATGGATGTAAAAAGTGCCTTTTTGAATGGAGTTATTGAAGAAGATGTTTTTGTAGAACAACCTCCAGGTTTTGAAAATTTTAAATTTCCAAATCATGTTTTCAAGTTAAAAAAGGCATTATATGGATTGAAACAGGCACCTAGGGCTTGGTATGAGAGGTTGAGCACCTTCCTACTTGAAAGATCTTTTGAAAAAGGAAGTGTGGATACAACTCTCTTTTTAAGGAAAATTGGAAAGGATATACTTATTATTCAAATTTATGTGGATGACATCATCTTTGAATCTTCAAATAAAAATTTTTGTGATGATTTTTCTAAAACAATGAGTAGTGAATTTGAAATGAGTTTAATGGGAGATTTAAATTACTTTCTAGGATTTAGCATTAAGCAACTTGAGGAAGGTACATTTCTTAGTCAAACTAAATATATTAAGGATATCCTCAAAAAATATGAAATGGACAATGCTAAACCTGTTAGTACACCAATGAGTTCCTCAGTTCAGTTGGATAAGGACCTTAAGGGAAAATCTGTTGATCAAAAGAAATTTAGAGGGATAATTGGATCTTTACTTTACTTGACTGCTAGCCGACCAGATATTATATTCAGTGGTTTCTTATGTGCTAGATTTCAATCAGATCCAAAAGAATCACATTTGACAGCAGCGAAAAGGATTTTAAGATATTTACTAGGAACTCAAAACTTAGGGATTTGGTATCCTAAGTTTAGCTCTTCATTTGAAATTATTGGTTACTTAGATTTTGACTTTGCAGGCTGTAGAGTGGATAGGAAAAGCACTTCTGGAACATGTCAATTCTTTGGAAATTCATTAGTTTTATGGTCAAGTAGAAAACAAAATTCAGTGACACTATCTACTGCAGAAGCAGAATACATTGCATTAGGAAGTTGTGTGGCACAAGTACTTTGGTTAAAACAATAGTTGATTGATTTAGGATTAACTATAGGCACTATTCCAATTTATTGTGACAATACTAGTGCTATTTGCATTTCCAAAAATCCTATTCAATATTCTAGAACCAAACACATTTATATAAGGCATCATTTCATAAGGGATCATGTATCCAAGGGAGAAATTGAACTCACACATGTTTCAACTGAAAATCAACTTGCAGACATTTTTACAAAAACTTTAGCCTTTGATACCTTCAGTACTTTAAGAACAAGGCTTGGTGTTATTGATTTGAATGCCTAAACAAAATGTCTTTGCAACATTGATATTTGTTTTGATTTGTTTTTAATTTTGTGAAATTTTGTGTGTTTTGAATGAATTTGTTTTTAGATCTATGGTTTTGTTTTATGATTTTTGTATTTTTGAATGTTTAGTTTGATTTTCTTAAATTAAAAATAAAAAATTCAAAAATTGGAGGAAATCGTCCAGGACGAATTTTGTTTCGTACTGGACGATGTGTGAAAGAAACAGTTTGCGCGAATTTTAACCATTTTTTAGAGCAGTTTTTAATTAGATCGTCTGTACGATCTGACGATCATCCAGGACGAAAAATTTATTTTCTCAAACGTCGGGACGATTGAATGCAGCGGTTGAGTGGATAAGATAGTTTTTAATATGGATTTCGTCTGTACAAATTTTTGGTTCCTCCAGACGAACAGATGTCAGTTCATTGTAGGGGACGGTTTTCAAGAGACATTAAAACGAGTTACTTTTTGATCGTCTGTACGAAATATTTTCGTCTGTACGATCGGTCAAGTCAAAAAGCCTGTACGAAGGGACGCATCGTAAGTTGTGTTGATTACGAAAAGCCTTTACATTTAGGACGAATTTGATCATCTGTACGAAATATTTTCATCCAGACGAATGATGATTTTTCGTCCAGGACGAAAGGTTTCGTCCAGGACGAACGTATCGTTTTTCTTTAAATAGGAAGGCTTTCTAACTTAATAATCACACTTCCAAACTTCCCTTTCAATCCCTTTCTACTTCAAATCGACAATGGCCTCCTCAAGCAAGAGACAAAAGGTGTTGGTAAAGAAACTAAATAGGAATTCCTCAGAAAACTTCCTGTCTAAGGCGAATGAGGAATCCTTTCCTTGTTTTGCATCCGCCAAAATAACTCCTCGCATTTTAATCCAAAGCGAGTTAAATTTTAAGGTAATGCACCTTTTTGCCTCAACCCAATTTCAATTCATACTTTCTCTCGCCCACTTCTACAACAAGCAAACCTATCATTATTTCCTACCAAACATGAGTTTTAATTCAGACCACTCCTTCATAAGTTCTTATGTCTTCAAGCAAAAAGTTGAGATCACCAAGCACGACATTGGTGCATTTTTGAACTTAAGAACTAAGGGATATAGAGCTCACACCCTAATGTCAGAAACCTCTTTCAAATGGTATCATGTCAATAGGGTAATTAGAGAAAATGGTCTTGACTATCATGTCGCTAGAGTCTCCGGTATGACCAAAAATGCCCGAATCATCCAGCATATCCTTCGATCTTCAATCATTCCTAAAGCTGGTGATAGGATTAATATTACCCCTCTCCTTTCTGTTCTAACCTTTTTGATTATAGAATGTCATCCTATTGACGAAGCCCAACTTATCATAGATCATATCTATGGGCTTTCAGAAATAGGACATGCAGAACAAAAGAGAAAAAGGAACATCTCATTAGGGCACTTAGTCACATACATTTTGGAAAAGACATACAACTTAATGCATCTTGATGAAGAATACGAAGAGCCAGTATACTATAATGATGCTTCCTTCAGATTGCTTTTCAAGGAGGAAAAAGGAAAAGCACATGGCAGTGCTTCAGAAGAGGAAGAAGAATAAGGAGAGCAAACATCTGCACCTCAGTCAGATTATCAGAATCTGATTGAAAGATTTGATAGATTAGAGACTCACGTTGATCAAAGGTTTGATCAATTTGATGCTCAACTTAAGCAGCAGCAACAAGACATTGGTAACATTAGATATGAAGTACATGAAATTAGTACCAATGTAATGTTGATGGCCTCCTACTTCAATCTTTTTGGCGGCATTCATCCTCCTCCTCCTCCAGAACAGTAGAGATGTTTGTTGTGTCAGTTCTTATGTTTTGTGTTTGTTTTCATGTTTTTTTTTATGTTGTTCAGTGTATTTTCTTATTTGTTTTTTAGATATTATGAAATATGTAATCCTTTCATTAATATCAATGGATGTTGTACTTGTTTCAAAATTTATTTGCTTTTTGGAATGTGGATAATTTTTATGAATTTCATTAGTATTATTTAATCTTCATAGTGCTTAAATTAGATTGTAATTTGAGATTATCTATATTATAAAATCTAGTCTTTCTAAATTTAAAAGTTGTTTATAACTTGTTGTAATTAGAACTTTTAAAATTCATGTTTATTCATTTAGACTATATAAAAGTTAATATTATTATTACAATTTAGATGTTTTCTTATTTTGTATTTCTATGCTCAAGTGATGTTTATGCACTTAGAAATTTTTGAAATTTTAGATTATTGATTTTAGAAAGAATTGGTCTCAATTACTCTTGAAAATTGTACAAAAAGTACAAAAATTAAAAGGAATGCGCAAAGATTTGCATTGTGAAAAAGAGGCAAAAATCTAGCCCAATGTCAAAAGATGCACAAAAATGTGCCCAAAAATTTGAAAAAGATGCGCAAAGCGCCACATGTAGTAATTCTCTTCTTTCCAAATTCTTTCAATCTCTTAATTCAAATTGATCTTATGTTCATTTATATTCCATTGAACTTTGAATTATAAATTTTTTTTACATCTCTCTTATAATGATTTTTCTATATTTGAATGTCTAAATTGAATCATGTCTTTGAAAAATTCTTCTTACGTACATTGTTATATCACTTCTTAAATTTTATGAATTTCTATGATTGACCTAATGTTTTTAGTTTTAAATTACATACCTTATGTCAATCACCATTTAGATTAAATTTTCAAATGAATTTCATATAACTACTTACATTTCTCGTCTATTTCTTCTTCACTTTTTGTTGTTGTCAAAAAGGGGGAGAAATTATTGTGTTTGTATTGGTAATCGATGTTTGTGTTGGTATTGATTTGTTTTTTTTATTATTCTATTTGCATTTTGCTTTTGTGATTGTTTGTGTTAAAAATCTTTGAAAAATAAAAATTTTGTTCTTTACTTCAAAATGCCTCCTTATTTTCAAGTATTCATTAATTCAGGGGGAGTTTAAGAGATAGGAGATTTGTTAAAACCATACAAATAATAATTGTTTTGCCATCATCAAAAAGGGGGAGATTGTTGAATAGTTGCTATTTGAATGCTTTACATTTGTGCAACTTGTATAGTTTTGATGATTTCAAATATTATTGTTCAAATGTGTAGTTATCTCCTAACAATTTTAGAATATTTGTATTTGCTCTTGTGTGTACTAACATTTCAGGAAAATCAGACTCTAGATTATGAAAACTTCAGATCAAATTCAACTTGAGATACTTTGTTAATTTGAAAACTTGCATTTTTTCTTTGAATTAAATTTGAAAGGGAGTGATTGTAATTGAGTGAATAAAAACATACACACACAAATAAGGAGATCATAAAAATTTTATACTGATCGTACGGGACGATCAGACAGTTATCTCCTATAGAGCACATGGAACGAATAGGAACTTGCTCAAAAATTTTTCTAAGTCCTATTCATCCAGGACGAAATTAATAATCGTCCAGGATGATTGGTTCACTGTAAAATTTTCATCCAGACGAATTTTATCGTCGTCCGTGGCGACTAGTCCTTTGGAAAATTTTCGTCCAGAAGAAATAAAAAATCGTCCAGGACGATCAAGTCTGGAAAATTTTCATCCAGACGAAAATAAATTATCGTCCATGGCGATTGGTCCTCTGGAAAATTTTCGTCCAGACGAAGTCAAGAATCGTCCAGGACGATCAGTCCTCGGGAAAAATTTTGTCCAGACGAACATATTTTCGTCCAAACAATTAACCGACTTAGAACAGTTTTCAGTAGTTTCTAGAATCGACCTTGTAATAACTGTTCGTACTGGACGAACCTAAATTCGTACAGGACGATCAGCTGTACGAAGTCATTTCGTACACATATTCAAATATGGTCGTTTCAGATCGTTTAAGTAAAATCGTCCAGGATGATCCACGATCGTACAGGACGATCCACTGCATACTGAATTGAAAACTTGCAGTTTTTGGGTGGTTTTTCTTGTCTTTTATATAAATAGTCCAAATTAGACTTCCACCCAATCTTTTTGTCATTTGATCTTCGTGCCTCTTGAGAGAATAGCCAAGGAGAGAGTGGAAGATAGCATTCAAGGGAGGATTCCTACCATTGGAGCGAGAAGGCTTCACTTGGATTGCAAAGGTAAGAGTCTCTACTTGTGAATTGGGATTACTTCACTCTTTTCCTTTTTCCTTCTAGATTCTTGTAAAAAGATCAGTCAAGGAGATCCGGTTCTCTGCCGACACTTGGAAAGTGTGAACAGCCGAAGGGTTCTCTGCCTACACTTGGAGAGTGTGAACAGGACGAATGGTTCTCTGCCTACACTTTGTGAGTGTGAACAGGACGAAGGGTTCTCTGCCTACAGTTGGAGAGTGTGAACAGCCGTAGGGTTCTCTGCCCACACTAGGAGAGTGTAAAAGGACGACGGTTCTCTGCTAGCACTGGGGATTGTGTAAAAGGACGACGGTTCTCTGCCAGCATTGGGGATTATGTAAAAGGATGACGGTTCACTGCCGCACCGGGTAGTGGTGAAAAGAGTGTGTTGTAAAGGCTTCTCCGCCTTGCTGTGGGTGCAAAAGGAGAGTCACTATTGGTTTTAGTGCAATACTCATAGGGTGCCTCTAAGGAGTGGATGTAGGTCTGGTTATAGACTGAACCACTATAAATCTGGTGTCATTTACTTTATTGTTTTTACGTTTTCGCACTTTAAATTTTAGTTTTAATAACTCTGTGGTTGAAAAATATTTTTCTACAAGATTTAAAAGAAATTTTTATTTCGGTTCAACTTAATCTTCAAAGAGGATTTAAAATTTTTAAACTACCAATTCACCCCCCCCCCCCCTCTTGGTAGCCTTCGGACATTCACTTAGGCTTAACAACCTAATTACTAGACTCAACATATCCCATATGTTAGTGTTTAACTGGGTGTGCTGGGTGGTTAGTTTGATGTGACTTTTTGGTTGCTAGGTTGTTTGATAGTTTCTTGGTTCTATGTTTGCTCCTTTGCTTCACATGCTGTCGAGTTTTGGTACTTTTGATCTTCTCTTTAATGTTTATTTCCTCCAAATTGGTCGCTGGTTATTTTATGTGGCTATTGTCCTGTATCTTCTAGGGTTGCCTTTTTTGTTGCTCCATTATATTTTTATTTTGTGGCATGTTATGCCTCATTTTGATTGGACGGTTGTTTGCATTGGTGGTAATCTGAGTTGGTTTGGTTTTTTCTTCCCTCCTTGGAGTTACTTCTGTTGTATTGGATGTGGTTTATTGTTCTAGTCTTTCTCTGTTTTGCTGTTTGTGAATTATTGTTGGCATTTAGCTGTGACTTCCATTTTAGCTGATGTCTTGGTGGAATTAGACTTGAGTTGTGTTTGCACAGGTTATATGGCTGATTGTTTTTCCCATTTGTGCTCTCCTAACTTCAGTTCTCAGTTTGATGGGGGTATCTGAGAGCTTTTTGTTGGGCTTAGGGGTGGTGTTGGTTTTGTTGGCTGCTACTCTTATCTGGTTGTTGGTTGACTATCTGGTCATCTTTGGTGGATATGGTCTTCTTAACTTATGTGGTTATATCTTTTCTCTAGTTACTATTTTATGGTTGTTCCTTATTGTTTGTGATTGTTCTGTCTGGGATTGGTTATTCTGGTATTTGGTTTTATTGCCTTTGTGCTTGGTGAAGCCAGTACTATAGCTGCAATCTTGGAGCTTTATTCAACATTATGTCCTAGAGATTGAGTGGTTTTGGCTATGGTGGAAGCCTTTGAATCCTTTTGTTTATATTTTTTTGGTGCCTTTGATTATTCTCGGGTTTAAGTTTTTGGTGGCCTTGTGTTATTCTGCGGTTGTTGTTACTGTTTTAAGGTGTAGAGCTTATTGTCCCTTGGGTGTGGAGGACCTTATGATTATTCAGTTCTCCTAGAATTTGGTGTATTCGTCTGGGTTTCGTTCTTGTTTGAACCGCAGGTTTGCTAGCCCTGTTTTGAGCTATATTATCGTGTATTTATATCATTGTGGTGTTTTGATAGGGAATTTATGTTGCTGGTTGTTTCTTAGTCATCATGGGTATAAGAACAGGACGTATAATCCTATTTATTTTGATTTTGGCTGTACCCTTTTGAGGTATTATTTTGTTTTGCAGGTACCCATTTTTGCTGGTGAGCATAATGAACAAATCGTCAAAGGGAACTGATTTTTGGTTGTTGTTTTTTGTTGTTATATTCTTTTTTGGGTGCTTGTTCTTAAGCACTGTAGAATGTTCCTATGGTAGTTTTTATTGCTTGTTAGTATGGACCTCAAGCTCGTAGGTTTTTTTGGTTTTTATTTTGTAGCTCTTTCGAGCACTTGGGGGCTTGAGGGCCCTCTAAGGACCTCGTAATCCATTTTCGAATCAATGTGTAGGCCCCTCCATGTTAACCTAAAAAAATAAAAAATTCCATTAATCAATCAAACATCTATACATCCAATCAAGCTTCAATCATCTAGAATCCAATCATCTATAATAAATCATTCAATCACTCCAATCATTCAGGCAATCAACCTTTAATGAGTTTCAACCATATACTCAATCAATATTTGATCAATAAAAACTACAATCACCTGTAATTGTAACCTTGCACTACAATCAGGTGATCTAGTGCACTATCTTATATAGTGCACTATCATCTCTAACCTCAATCATGTTCAAGCCACTCTTCTAGTCACTCCAGATGAAAATTCATAGTATATAGACCCTTCATCCTTCAATTCTAGCCCATGCTAGTTCAATTAATCAATCATAATATCTACATACATCCAAAGTCCAAATGACCTCTGAACTTCAACAAAATGTTATGACCTTCTCTCTTAGTGAAATTTACTTGACTGGTCACCCTGGGATAGTCAATAGTTAACTTGATCAAATAGAACCATATTTGGTCCAACTTTAGCCGGACACTCCACTATACACTCAAGTGAACCAATCCTTGCATACTTCTAATAAAACCCTTCACATAATTCTATTGTATGGTTTAAAAAATAATTAAACCTCCCATGAGCCAATCATTGATGGTTTGACTTGATCAAATAATCAAAGATGGTTAGGCTCATATACCTTTACAATCATCCTCTCAAACTCTAGAATTCTTTTTCTAGGATCTCTCCAATTCATCTGACAAACACCATTCATGTACTTTTAAAATCCACCTCTTCTAATTGATTGGTTGACTAATCAACTCAGTAAATAATGGTATAAAAGGTTTTATTTGATCAACATTTATGCAAGCCATTATGCCAATCCCTTAAAACCTCTTCCAAGTCACCTACATAGCTCACTAGACCTTCCTTGACTCCACTTCAGCAACCTTGACTTGGTTGATTGGTTAAACCATCAAAGAATGGTTAAACAATCTTTAATTGGTCAAAACACTTAATTAAATAATTTTTCTCCAATACAAATTCAGTCCAACAGTTCAAATCCATTCTAGAAGCTTCCTAAATATCACCTAAATAGGTCCTAAGCATTGGTCTCACCCTAAGTTACCTAGATGGCCCTCTCCCCATGCAAAAGAGTAAAACAAGCTTGACAAGTCATTGTATCTTGCTCTAATGATTCCTTCCCTTTCTAATCGCATGGGGATAGATGTCGCTCATTATAGCAAGCCTCCAAAAAGTTCATGACCCTTCATTTGTTCCTTAGGGTTTTAATTATCCAAACGAGTCCAAATCACTCATTCAAACAACTCAATATTCTCCTACTAGCTCTCATGAAACTCTCATTTTTTTTAGCTATCTTGACCACCATATACAACCTCCAAGTCAAATCCCACTGGTTGCACATCAGTGACACTAAGTTTCTGACCATACTGAAAGCAAACTTTAACCACACTCCCAAGCTCGTGATTTAGACTTATGCAGCTACTGGAGTCTTTAAGAGAAATGATATAGGAGTCTCAACAGATAAATCAATCCCATGCACCTATCTTAAGACCCATTGGATCAAGGTAATAAGCTAACCCTTGATTTAAGCTTAAATTACTTTCAATAAAGTGATTTTCAAGCTATAAAAACACATCTCCATTATTCTATTAATCTCCTTCAAGCCCAATTTAAAATTCCATATAGTTTGGATGAGTATTTTGAAAGAACAAGATGTTCTTCATCAATAGGGATTTAGTTAACATATGCTTGAAGTGCATGAGATCAGAGCCTCTCAGTTCATGATCAGCTGGCCAGATTTGGTTGTTCTATCTTTCATCCAAACCATAAGATATGTCTGGATGTTTGGATTCCTATATGATAACATCATGACTGTTTATCCTGACAGGATGTAGATAAATAACTAGGATTGAATGATGGCTCGAATAAGTGAACAACGACACCATCTTCACCATCTTCCAATCATTTGCAATGGTTATGCCATCGTGAAATCATTGCAAATGATCGTTTCTAATAAATTAAAAAGAAAAAAATGAATAAAATAAATTTTTTAAAACAAAAAAACTTAGAAAATTCATATAAAATTCATTTTTTCACCAAAATAAGCACATAATACATCTATGAATTATGAGTTATAGAGTGATATTTTAAAAATAATTTTAGCTAAATTTGATAATTATATTTTGAATTATTTTAGATATAATTAAATTCTATTTTTAATTATTAGAAAAATATTTATCCAATGGGTTTGAATTTTGGCAATGGTATATTAGGGTCTATCCTTAACCTTCCTTAATTTTTTAAGTCAATTTGGCGTGAGCTTAATCAATATAAGAATTTATAAAAACTTATGCTATGATTTAACCTAAATTTTTTAAAATTCATGATTAATTCAACCCATGTCCAATCATTGAATATTAGGTCTTTAAGAAACATGTAAATAGGGATTAACCGTTGTTAAATAGGATCAAATAAATTTGATACATTGGTGTCTAGTAATTGCATGATTATTGTTCTTTTAGTTTTTGCATGATTATACCTCAAGTGTTTAACAAAATGGATTCAAACTTGGTTGATAAATGCAATGATGCATCATTGATTTATCATAACATTTGGAGATAGTTGAGTGAGAGATTATCCTATGATTTGAATTCCCAAACATTTGGGTGATGATTTGACCTGAATGCTTGGATATTCATCATTTTTTTTTTGTATAAACAAAGGGTTAGTGACATTGATTCTAAACCATTCCAACACTAGTGTCACCTAAGGATAATAATTAAGGACCTTGTCCAGCTTAGGCAATCCATAGGAATTCACACATGCATCCATTAGGGATAAGACCTTGAATATACAAAATTTATTGACATTGCATATTAAGATTAAACTCTACCCCATTTGACATTAATTAACCTTCAAATAATGATAAACCAATTAACCCTTCATTAAGGGCTAAACTTCAAGGATTTTAAATAAATAAAATAAAATCTATAAAAATACCAAATCAATAAATATTAAATAAATCCTAAAATAACAAAAAATTAAAATAAAAAATAAATTACATTTAAATTTAATTAATAATTAATGACATTCAATTAAATTATTAATTAAATAAATTCATTAAAAATAAAATAAAATTCAAAAATATTAAATAAATTTAGATAAAATAAAAAAATTAGAGATTTTTAATTTAAATTGAAATAAAAAAATTTACTTAAAGTTTAATTTTAATTCATAAACTAATCAACTTCTTAATATAATTAATTAAATATAATAAAAATATTTCAAAAATACCTAAAAAATAAAAAAAATTAAGTAAAATTCAAAAATTAATTATATAAGTTTTAATAAATTCTTGAATAAATTTTAATTAATTAATAATTAACTAAATTAGTTAAAAATTCTATATAGTTAAAAAAAATAGAAAAATTAAACTAAAATCTAAAATAAAAAAAATTATAATTTATTTGATTAAAATATATTTTAGTCAGATGACTTTGATTATTAATCTCACTTAAATATTTAGGCTATCAAGCTTAGTCTTTTGTTCCTTTTAAAGTGTAGTTTATGATTGCATTTTAATGCCTCTAATACACCTAAACCATCCAATAAATCCCTTCATGTGGTGCTTAATTCTAGTTGGAGAGCATACACATATTTTATTATGGGATTTTTAACAAAATCTAATAACAAATTAAGGGTTATGCACTATACTAGCCTCCATTTGTCGAAGGCATGGTTGTATAAATTTTCATAGCTCCTAATCAAATGATGATAAATATATTGACCCTATACATCATGTTTGACTCCACGTGGAGGGCATTTGTGTTGAACTGAAGGTTTCCTTCTCTATCCCTAAAAAATCATTAATAATTCTTTCAAGGCTTCATGTGGTCATCTATCCTTTATGGGGGATGATTACATTTTATTTACAAGCCATAGGATTTGTACATTAGTAGCCCTCACACTTTTGGAATACTAATATACATGCTCTTTATAATTTAATACATAACTCCAACCATTTAAAACTTAAATAATATAATTCAAACACACACAAGTTAAACTTTAGTTAAATAATCCCTTTTGGCCTTAATAAATAAATATCTAAAATTCATTCAATTTAACCAATAATTTCATATAGGAAATTCCAAATCCACACAACCTCTTTCAAACACTTAGATGGTTTATTACGATAACCAACTCTAGCTTAGGCTAGGTCAGAGATTTTTTTTGATTTGCTTGGAGTGCCTTACCTAGAGGGTACTCATATGTGTTTGCTTACTTTCTATACTTTGGATGCCATATTTACTTTTTGATGGAGCATAAAAGGTTAGACTAAAAATTTAGAGTCATATAATTTTATTTTTATTTTCATTTTTGAATATATAACTACTCACATAGTACCATCATATATATATATATATATATATATATATATATATATATATATATATATATATATATATATATATATATATATATATATATATATACTTATTCTTTTATTTCCCTACAATGTAGAATGTTCCTAGGTGATGATGTATATGGAAAGCAATGATGTAAATGTAAATATTTTAGATTTTTTTTATAATTAGAATGAGTTATAAAGTATCCAAAGTTATAAAAGATTGAAAATTATTGTTTTTACATATACTTATAAATTGTAAAAGAAAGTGATTCTTCTTTCATTAAATATCATGATCTTTTGGGATATTATAGAAGATCTAGCATTCAGAGGATTCATGACTGATACGTCATCATAAAATTATCCTAATCATACACGAATCTCGAGGCAAAAGGCTAGTTGGAAACTTTAAAATTTGATTTTGGTTAATCCCTGGCTACTTTCTTGTGTTCAATTTTGGTCGGTTGGTTTTATGTTGTTGGGTTATCCTTTGTTATGGGTTATTACTCTCGTGTCTATTTCTTTGCTGCCCTGTGTGAGGGTGTGGAATATGTTCTTTGTTTTTTGTGTTGGGTTTGCTTTAGTTTTTCTCTATTTTCTCTGGCATTCTTTACTGTTAAGCTGGTGTTTGATTATATTTCTATTAATTGTGGTGTTGCCGGGCTCTATTATTTAAGCTTTTGGAGTTTCAACTGGGTTGCTTCTTCATTTTCTCTCGGGTTGGTTGGATTGTTTTCTTCTAACTAGTGTCTGGTTCTTTGTTTGTATTGGGTTATCTTAATTGTTGGCCAGTATGGTGGTTCTATGTATTGCCTTGAGTCTTTTGCCTGGTGGAGTTTGAAATTCCTATGGAAGTTTTTGTGGTTCACTGTTACTATTTTCCTTTCCTTATATTTATGTTTTCTGGTGCTATTATACAACTGTTGGCGTTTCCCTATGACATTGTTTTTTATTATAGGTTTCAGACGATATGGACTTGAGCTATAATTGCATCGATTATGTTGCTGAGGGATTTCCCTTATGTTTCTCTCCTACCTTCAGGTTGCTGAATAGGCTGGAGGGGGTATACATGGTAGTTTGAGTTTGGTTCAATTTTTGGGCATTCCTAATTTTGTTATGTGGTTGGAGGGTGCTATGTTGCTTTTGATTTCCTTGGTTAATTTTTGGACCATTGCTTGGTCCATGTATTGCCTTTTTCTGTTGGTTGGCTGGGGGATTTTTCTGTGGCTGGTTGTTACTATCAGCATGGAGGATTTATTATATTATTCTTTGGGTAGGTTGTTATATTCTTTGGGGCACTTTGTGGGGGAGCTTTTGATGGATCCTGATGGTAGGATTGAGTGGCATGGGGATTACTATAGTGAGGCTTCCTGGTTTTATTTTTTCTTGAGCTCTATATGTTTATATTCCCTATTTGGTTTAATGCGGTAGTAAGGTTTAGATCACTTCTAATTATGCATAATTTTCTATACTTATTTTTGTTATGCCTTTAATATATGTAATTCCATTTGTTTCACCTTTATTTTTCTCTGCTATAGTCATTTATTTTGCAGCCCCTTTAAATTGCAGGTGGAGGTGCTTTCAGCTGTGATCAAGATCTTTTACAGAAAGATTGACCTTCATTCTCATATTTATATCTTTCTTTTTGGGATGCTTGTCTATAGCATCATTAGCATGTTACTAGGTCCCCTTGTGTTTTTGGTTAGTGGAGACTATCAGCTCATAGTTTTTTTTTGCTTTGTTTTGTAGCTCGTTCAAGCATTATAGAGCTGATGGTCTCCCTTAAGGACCTTGTAATTATTTTTAGTTATTAATGTGTAGGCCACTCCCTGGGTTTTAACCAGTAAAAATAATAAAAAAAGATGTAATACTTTTCCTTAGATATCACAATCTCCAAAATATTTTAAATATAATAATGTTACTATAAATAAAAAAAATCAAAATTAGTACTAGTCCAAACATATAGAATTTTGTTACCAAATGAAAGGTTATAGATATAAGATGACACACGACCACAGTATAAAAAAATATGTCTTGCAAGACTATACACCTTTACAAAAAAATCATACAAAATGGATCAGTCACCATCATAGGCGCCAGGACCCCTTAACTCCCTAGGAGCTTTATTTCCTCTATAAATCGAGCCACCTTTAGTAAATAGTGAGTCACCACCACCTTGATCTATAGGGAGGTAAAGTCTTTCTTGAATTTAGTATTGTATCTAAGGTGGTATCCATTTGAAAGCTACTTAGCTTTTCCACTACCTCATATAGATTCATCATTTTCTTAAGGATGATTACTCGCTTTACCATCATCTTTAAGCTAATAGAACCTAAGGATGAATGTCATCATTAAAAGACCATAGTGTCACCAAATATATCAACCTCTCCATCATTGCTTTTCCATTAGGAGTTAGATACTCATTCTCCTCAATTGGTGCCCACTCAAACTTGGGAGTCATCTCTTCAAATTACGCACCTTTAATAACCAAGTATATTTCTTCTAAAGGCTTGGTAGCTTGAGGCTTACATGTAAGAATCACCCTTACAGTCAATAATAAGGATATATTAATTTAAAACTCCTTATCTATAAAACTTAAAGTAGCCACAAGAAGTCCATTAAGTGATGTACTAATTTTTATACAAATCGTAAGTTCCAACTATGTCAAAGCCAATAATTCAAACTCCCTCATTGGATGTGCCAACAACTCATTTAAGGAGACATAAATTAGTGACTTATTTGTAGAATACCTTGATTCATTTGATAAACAGTGCTTCAGTTAATTAAGGTAATTTCTATTATTAATTTCTTTGGTTGGAGGCATTAGCTCTACTCTAGTTGCATTCACCACGATTGCTATAAAATCCACTTCTTTGGTATGTGTTGCCTCTAGTGGGCACACCATAGGCTCTCACCATACCATTCTCATAAAAAGCCACATATCCTCAAAGTCAAAGGACAAATTCATTCTCCCAGGACCTATCACATCACCTCCCATACTTACAAGTTCAATAGATATCACCTCCTTAAATAATAGAGTTGCAGCTTCATTGACTTCCATAGACTCAATTTTCATTCTCTTTATAGTGGGAGTGGTTATAGGTTTAGTATAACCTTATATGGTTTGGATGTATTTTTTAGCTTCTCTACTGCACAGGGTAATGCTAGCCCTCCCTTCTAGCTTAATAACTTAATAATATTTAATTTATACCACTCACATGTCTTACTAGTTATATTCAAAATCTCAAAGTAGTAAATAAATTCAACATGAAAATTCTTCTTATATAGGCTGGTCAAGAGTAGCATCACATCACTATCATTATAATAAAATCTACGCAATAATTGATGTTATAATAAAATAAGGAAACAATTATATTTACTCTCTCATAATAATTTGGTTGCTCTATTTAATGCTTATCATAAATTCACCTGTTCTTTTTGTCACTAACCCTCTAAAGGGTCAAGTGTATTCAAGACAAAATGTATACTCACATATGCCTTTTAGGGCTTTTGTTGATAATTAGTCGGTCATAAAAGAAGAGCATTCACCTTGTGGGCCCATGAAAGATCTTATTTAATGGTCACGATGTTTAGATTAATAAAACAATAAATAGGGAGTTTCCTTCTACATAAATAGTAAGGGATCATCAATGATTTCTCAACTCATCACTCGCCCATCCTGAAGAATTTTCTTTTTATGTTCTTGCCATTCAATGGTGGGATAATGTTGATCTCCCTTGAAATTTCACCTATAAGAAGGATTTCTACTCTAAAAACTCTCTAATTTCCATATCAATTTTTTCTAGTAGTGTAGCTCATCTACCCAATAGCTCAAGCTCACTTACCTTTCTATATGAGGTTACATAGGGATTCCATATATGTTGTTTATTTTAGGGCCACCCAACCACAATTCCATTTTTAATGATAGTCTACTCACCCATACACACTTAGCACTATCGAGCTCAACTAGAGGTAAATAAGTTAGATTTATATAATGTGGTCTCTTGAGAGAGAAAGTCTTATTTTTTCAATTTTCTTATTCGCGGGCTTTGCGCGAACTAACGATCTTGCATTTTGCCGATCGTTGGTCGGATGATAGGCGTTCTTGATTGTCTGGATCATGATGAACCCTCGTACTTCTGGTGTTCTTCGTGGAAATGGAAAGGTTAGCGGTGGAATAGTTATCAAGTGGGTGTTCGACCTCTGGTTCGTCAAGAAGTTGCTGAAGGGAAAGGCAAGAAGATAGCAGTTGATCGGTGTTATGACATTATTCATGAAGTTTGAAGTGTAGGGTTTTTTGTTGATCAGATCCCAGATGCTCCTGTTTCTTCTGGTGCAATTTTGAAGGTTAACAAGTTTGTTGTTAATCATGAAGAAATTATGGGACGATCGTTGACATCTGATATTGATAATGTTGATAAAGAAATCAAAGATGAAATTCCTACGAAGAGCCCTGATGCAGATAGAAATCAAGAGCCTGCTGCTTTGTTAACCTCGGATGTGGCCGGTTCGAAGAATAATAATTTTCAGTATGCATGTCAGAAAATGAAACATATTAAGATCACTGCTGATAAGTTGATCACGGAATTGTCGGAGGATGGGATAGCGGTTAAGCTTAATGTTGAGAAAGAAGTGTTTAACTCGAAAATTTTGAGGCACTCGCTGGTGGTTAAGGTGTTGGGAGACAGAGTCTCATTTTCGTTGTGTAGTCAGGAATTGAGGAAGCAGTGGAACAAGTTTGGAAACTTTGATATGACGTCGATTGGTCTTAATTGGATTCTTTGCTCCTTCAAATATTTGAAAGCAATGGAGGAAGTCCTTAGCGGTGGCCCCTGGTTCGTTGGTGGCTACATTGTGGGAATGGATAAGTGGTCTCCTCACTTCAATCCCAAATCTTTTAAAGGAATTTCAGCTCCTGTCTGGATTCATCTGCCCTGCTTACCACTGTATTACTGGGATGAAGAGAACATTATTCGTATTGCTTCGAGAATTGGAGGCCCTATGTTGCTGGATGGCAATTCCTTTAAATGGGGGAAACGTGAATTTGCCCAGGTATGTGTCCGTTTGAATTTGGAGAATAGTTTACCTCATGGAATCTGGGTGGATGGAATAGCTGGATGTTTTTTTTAGAAGATAGAATATGAGAAGATTGATTTAATCTGCTATCACTGTGGGAAGGTTAGGCATGATAGTAAGGTTTGTCCTGATATTGTGAGGAAGAAGGCTGTTGAACAAGGTGGAAACAGGGCAGAGGTTGTAAAAAATGGGGAAGATGTGATGGAAATGCAAGGTGAAGTTGGAGATTATGGGCCCTGGATTCACGTGAAGTTTAAAAACAGAAGAATAAGGAATGGTAATGTGACCATGGCTGGAAGGAATGGAAGAAATAATGTTGTATCAAAGTTACAGCCTGAAACAGAACATATCTTTAATAAGGAAAAATCTTCAAAACTGCAGTTTGATCAGGTGAAGAAAAATGTTGCAAAAGATGTTAGCATTGAAGAAAGTGAAAAGGAAAATGCTGCAGAATGTGAATTGGGGATTTTGACTTCCAACAAATTTGATGCTCTACTGGAAGATGTTGAAGAGGGGGAGGTTAGAGAACTTCCTTGTGTAGAGCAACAACAGGAGTTTGTTGCTGTAGATCTGCCTGAGTAAGTTCATGTAGTTGCTTCTCAGTGTAATAGCTTGGTGAAGACAAAGTTGGCTAAGGAATTGAAGTCATTGGGTCCATTAGAACTGGAACACAGGAAGAAGAGGAAAGAGCTTAAAGGAAATCTGCCTAGTGGGGGTGGCTCCCCATTGATTACTTAATGAACTCTTTGGTTTTTTGGAACTGCAGGGGGGGCCAGGAAAAAAGAGGCTTCCTTGTATCTCAAGGAAATTATTAGAGACCATGAGGTTTGCTTTGTTGGTTTAATGGAGACCAAATTGTCTAGCTTTAGTAGAAGTGATGCTGATTTCTTTATTGGGAAGGATTGGGACTTCTTCCATTTTCCAGCTGTTGGCATGGCTGGTGGTATTATGGTTTTGTGGAATAGGAAAATTGTGTCCTTTATAGTTGAGAAGAGTTCTTCATAGGTGGTGGTAGGTTCTCTATCCACGCCTACTCTGGGAATTTGGAAGGTGGCTATGGTTTATGGTAGTAGAAGTCAAAAGGAAAGAAGTAGTTTATGGAACCTTTTGGAATCATGCTTGGTAGATTCAGGTCCTGCCATTGTGGGGGGGGGGGGGGGGGGGACTTTAATTGCATTTTGAACAAAGAAGAGAAGAATGGGGGCAAGCGATTCTTATTCTCTAAAGGACCAAGGGAGATGAGGGATTTTTTGACTAATGTTGACTTTCATGTTGCAGGTTTTGTTGGGCCAAGTTTTACTTGGTGCAACAATAAGATGGGCTCTTCCAGAATTTGGGAAAGGCTCGATCGATGTCTACTTAACTCTGGTGCTTTACATTTGGTTCCATTTGTGAAAGTACAACATATTGCACGGGTGGCTTCAGACCACTGTCTAGTTGTTTTTTAATCTGAATGGGAAGAAGACTTTTAGGAGTAAGGCTATTAGATTTGAAGAAACTTGGAGATCCTATCCGGCGGCTTGGAGTATTGTCAAGAGTTCATGGCAGAAGACTGACTTTGGTGAGGTGGAAGAAGTGCTTAATAGGAAGCTTAAGAGGACTTTGAGAGCCCTCTTTTCCTGGAATAGAAGTAAATGCAGAGACTTGGAAAAGCTGAAAGAACAATTAAAGAAAGTGATATTGGAATTACAAGATAGGGAGGCTTCAGGTGTTGATTTTTCATGCAATGATCTATTCATACTTAGACAAAAGGTCCATGAGCTGAATATGACCTTAAGGAGGCGTGCTGTATGGTGGAATCAGAGAGCGAAATTAAGATGGTTTGAGGAAGGGGATTCGAACTCAAATTTTTTCCATAAATTTGCATCTGGCCGAAGGAATGCAAATTGGATTGGACAAATAAAGGATGCTAACAACAAAATGGTGGTGGAGGATCAGATTGAAAAAGGTTTTTTACATTTCTTTGAGGAAAAGTGAAAATTCTAGAACTGTGAGTTATCTGGCTGGCCAAATCTGGATGATAATCTAAAGCTGGATGATATGGGTGCTGCTGTTCTGAGTTCTGAATTCAGCTTTGATGAATGTAGAAATGATGTCTTTCAGCAAGGAAATAATAAATCGCCAGGCCTTGATGGGGTGACTGCCTCATTCTTCAAATTTTATTGGAATCTGGTAGGTGTTACTACTTGGAACGCTATGAATAAGTTTCTTAAATATGGAAGGATGCATAAGGAATGGAAAGACATGATTATTGTTTTAATTCCTAAAATTTTGAACCCGGTATTACCGTCAAACTATAGACCTATCAGTCTTTATCAATGTACTTATAAGATAGTGGCTACAATGCTTGTCAATAGGCTGAACATGTGTTTGCCAAGGTTGATATCAGAGGAACAGGTTGCATTCATCCCGGGTAGATCAATTACTGAACACTGTTTGTTGGCACAAGAAATTTTTAATAAATTCAGAGTTTCCAAGAACAAGCAAGGCTTGATGGCTGTTAAACTGGATATGGAGCAGGCTTATGACAGCATGGGTTGGCCAACATTGAATCTGATTCTTCATTGGTATGGCTTTCCAGTTTCCTTTATCAGGTTGATTATGGAATGTGTGATGAATGCTAGATTTTTTGTTAGCTTGAATGGAAAGTATTCTAAATGGATTGATGCACATTATGGTTTTAGGTAGGGCTTTCCATTATAACCATACTTGTTTATTTTATGCTCCCAGCTGTTGATGAGTAGTTTTGAGCAAAGGGGTCAATCTTTGGGTATCCAGGTGTCTCCTAGAAGTCCATGGATCTCTCATCTTTTGTACGCAGATGATGTTCATCTATTTTCCAAGGTTTCTGCTCCATTGGCTCGGTTAATGAAGTACATCGTGAAGTCTTTTTGCGATTGGATGGGACAATGAGTGAATGTGGATAAATATCAAATAATCTTTGGGAAGTTTGTAAAGAGAGCTGGAAAGAAGAAGGTGGCTAATATTTTGGGTTTTAAAGTGGTTAAGAAGTTGCATTATTTGGGGGTTAAGATATCCTTGAATAGGTTGGGAGTTGATGATTTTCAAGACCTTCTTTGTAGCATTAATGATAGATTAAATGTGTGGGGGAGAAAATCTCTTTCTTTGGGAGGAAAAATCATACTCATTAAATCATTATTACTATCACTTCCCAATTATGCTATCACTCACTCCTTGGCTCCTAAGAAGGTGATGATGGAGGTTGAAAAATCATGCAAGAATTTTATTTGGCACAAGCAGTGTGGAAGACAAGGTCTTCACTATGTTTCTTGGGTGGATATTTGTTATCCATGGAATGTAGGAGGTTTAGGTGTACAGTCTTTTTCTGATAAAACAGGATCTCTGCGAGCTAGAATTGCTTGGAATTTTATCCAGAATCCTGATACCCTATTTCGTTGTGCTATGATGGCCAAGTATGGAGATAATGTGTTTTATGACAGTGGAATGAAAAGCTCATCTAATGTTTGGAAAATTCTAAAGGAGGGTGGAAAATTTTTGAAGCCACTCGTGAGGTGGAAGGTGGGGAATGGAGAAACAATTTTGGTTTTGAATGACATCTGGCTTTTGGACTGGTGTCTTAATGAGTGGGCAACCTTCTTGAATTGTGTTGGCTTGGAGAATATGTATCTTCATCAGTTTTTTATGACTAAGGAGAATGGGATGTAGCTAAATTAGCTATGTATTTTAATGAAGAATTGATTTGCATTATTATAGAGGTGAAGGTGGACGTTCAACGGACTGATATGCTGGAGATGATCTTTAAGCTCTCTGGTAAGTCCATTTCTGCTCTGGCATATGAAAAAGTTCTGAGAAGGAAAGGCATTTTTGATAATGATGGTTTGTTTTCGTGGCTTAAGAGTTTAAAACTCAATTATAATGTAGAAATTTTTTAGTGGAGATTATATAAGTTTGCTATCCCCACTAACCATTTCCTTAATTTTCAAAGGCTAGCTAGTGAAGATTGTTGTGCTAGAGGATGTCAGAATGTGGAAAATTATGAGCATATTGTTGTTCATTGTATATTCTTACAGGAAGTGCTGGACTGTATACGTAATTTGGGATTTTGCCTACCGGTTTTTCACTCATTGGAGGAATGCCTGTTGCAGCTAAGGGGGTGTTCCCGATAGAATTCATGGGCTGGCTAGAATTTATTGTGTAGCTGTTTTCTTAAATTGGAAAAATAGAAATCTTGTAAAACATGGTAAGAATGCTCTACTATGCTCTGTTACAGCTGCTAATGTTCTTTCCCTTGCTGTGTTGAAGTCTTGCCCGATTCTAGTTAACTGGGGTGCTAATCTCCCAAGGAAGTTTGTTTTCTCTTGGCACCCTCCACCACTAGATTGGATCAAGATTAATGTGGTCGCTGCTTTATTGAGTTCCAATAGCTGTGGTATTGGAGGTATCTTTAGAGATCACAGAGGGAGACTTCTTTTGGCTTTTGGTAGGAAGAAATTCCATTGGGATGTGGCTCAACTAGAGATGGAGGCTATTGTGGATATTAGAGAGTTGTTACAAAATTGGATGTTTGAAATTAGTGGTATTATCATTGAAAGTTGTAATGTAAATGTCATTACATTCTTACAAGATTCTTTGAAGAAGGTTGATTGGCAATTGGATAGTTGGCCGGGTAAAGAGCTTCACTTCTTAATTGACTTCAATAAGGTCATTTTTCATCATGTAAATAGAGAGTGTAATAAAGTAGAGGATTTTTGTGCTGCTTTAGCTATAGATGGTAGTTTTATTTTTTGATAGATTTTCCTTTAGTAACATTCCTAATTCCTTGATTGAGTTAATCAAGGATGAGATGGTACCATTTTAGCTTGTATCTAGGAAATCCTTTTTTGTTCTGTTAATTCATTGCTTTTGCATTGTTTCAAAAAAAAAAAAAATAACGTGGTCTCCCTTCCAGCAAGCTAGAATATGACATATGTCTAAGGTAGTGTGGCACCTCTAAATTTAGTGTTCAGTTCTACCTATTGTAATCTGATTTGAAAAGGGAAAATATTTAAAATTTTTTGTTTTGAACCCACTTCTATATGTTTGAAATTATTTTTGTATATGAAAAAGGTTTACATATATTCTAGAATGACTCCCAAGGGTTTGGAATGCATAATGGCGAATTCTAAAAATTCTTCCCCTTGAGTGCCACAATATTGGGTGTTTGAGCACCAAAGCACTACAGTGGTAAATAAGTGGTATATAAAAAGGTTTACATATATTCTAGAATGACTCCCAAGGGTTTGGAATGCATAATGGTGAATTCTAAAAATTCTTCCCCTTGAGTGCCACAATATTGGGTGTTCGAGCACTATAGCGCTACAATGGTGAATAGGTGCAAATAGTGACATTGTATCACTATAATTTTTTTATACATTATAGATATTAAGATTATGAACATTTTAAATATTTTATTAAAAACTTACACTTGTGGTTTTGAAAATTAGGCTATTTGTACTGAGTAGAAAATAATTCAAACTCTAAAAAATAGTGTTATAATATGATTAAGTCTTGAAATGAAGTTTTACACAATTTCTAATAATTTGACTATATTTTAAAATTATGCATTTTTACTTATTATACTTTTTTGTTGCCTACTATTATAGAAAATTGTGCAATTAAGAAATATTCCTAATTATTCTTAAATTATACAATGTGATGAAATGTATATTTATGTCATTGAATTATATGATATTGAATAATTTTGATATAAAATTATTTACTTGGAGATATAAGAGGTAAGAATCTTTTGAAATTCTATCTATGACCGAGAATTGAATCTTAAAATTTATCTGTTGGGAGTCATAAGGAGCTAGAATCCATTGAGATTCAATTTAAAAGAAAGGGAAATTTTGTTGGAAGTCATATGGGACTAGATATTGTGAGATTGTTCTTATAATTGTATAAATCTATGGTATGAAGTGTTCCATAACATGAATTTTAGTTTAATTAAATGCTAAGTATTAGGATTTAAATCATTGAATAATTACTATGCCATTATTACTTTGCTCAGCACAGTGATTTATTTTACTATATTTAAGAGAAATTCAATATTCTAAAAACTTTTAATATAAGAAATAGTTTTGAAATTTAGATCGGTGTTTGTGGCCCACTAAACAATTGTAGCTCACTATGATTTTGCATTCTATTTTAGGATCTAGGAAGGAAAAGGAGCTTTTTGATTAGCCAATCCAAATTTGATCTAAGTTTACATAGGTTTTTCATCTATTTTGATTTTTATACATCCATGACTAGTTTTGGTTATATTTTGGCCTACTCTCAGTTTTGTAGCCATATATTATATTGTAGATCTTATGGATATATTTAATAAAATGAAAGAAATTTATAGATGAGCTTATTTTTTACTACTTTAGAAGTTTTAGTAGATTTGTAGTCTGTTGTTTATTTAAAATATATAATGGAAAAGGGTCTAAAATATTTTTAAAAATAGATCTTGAGAATGACTTGTCATAGTGTTGACCTCATTTTATGAGAGGTCAAGAAAATCAAACCAAATTCAATCTTAAATAAAATCCAAAAAAGAAATCCAACTGAAAATCTAAAATCCAAAATCATGTGCTTAAAATCTTAAATCCTAAACCAATTTCCGAGGAAAATTTAAATCCTTCAAAATCTTATCAAACAACCATGGATCTAAATCTGCTATTTTATTCATCGCTACAATGTTTTGTTGGCCATTATATATGGGTGATGGTCCATTATCTTATGATGATCCAGGACCATAACAAGAGTATTTTATTCAAATGACATAACATGAAGGTATCTTGAGCTAGTATAAATAATGACTTATATATGATCTATACTTGGATTCATCTAATGTTGGTTTTGTTTCCCAATCCGATACCCTAATTCTATCATGGATAAGTCTATCTTTTATTCTAGCCACTGCACACTATATAGTTTAAGGAATGAGGAGCACACATATGTCGATGTGATAAGAAAAAAAGGTATAATTCAAATTATACTTATATTTATAAAACTATTATCTAAACACATCTTTTGTGCAAGAAATAAGAAAAATAACCATAATTAAATGAGCACTTTGATACCACAAATAGAGTATCACAACGCTAAGCTCATTCTCTACACTAGTGAGTTATAAGGTAGTGCTATTATTACAAAGGGATAAATCCAAATAGAGAGAAAGGAATAAAAGTTCCAAGGAAGAAGCATCACAATGCAATAAAGGAGTACCATAATTCTAGGACCATGCACTATAGTGACAAATCACCACAATGCCAAGATGATAACAAATGTGATAATCTATGAGCCAACACATTGATTCAATAACATTGAAATACTACTCAGATCAGCTTCATGATATTACTTCTGTTATTTGTAAGAACTATAAATTCAATGCTGATTTCTTATGTAAGGTGCAGTTGTTACTAGGGGAGGCTAGAATGGGTTTTTATTGCTACTAGTAGAGGCTATTATAGGGAGTGGGCTTTCCATTTTTTGTTTGTAATCAAGAAGAGAGAGGGAGAGAAAGATAAGGAAGTTGATTCTAGTGATTAGAGTATATAGTCATGTTATATAGAACTTCTTAGTGATATCTATTCTTAAACTACCTCTTATATATTTGTTTTATTTTGAAATGAATTAAGTATTATTTTGTTTTTGTTGCCTAGAGCCTCTTCTTAGGCTTATGATATATAAATATATATTTTTTTATGATTAGATCTAAATTTCATGATAATTAAATATTATTTTTAAATCCTTTGTACTTAATTTAATTTATGTATAGGATTTGTATGGACTTAAAATATGTTGTTATTTATAGCCTCAATATAGAAATTTTGGAATAATTAGGTGATTTAAAAATAGATTCTTTCCTACATAGATATATGGTGGATAGAGTCTTAGAATCTTAAGGATATATAATCACTATTGTTGTGAGAAATATTAGCTTGAAACCTCAATGATCTTGACACAGATGAGGAGTATTTATGATTTGATTCATAATAAAATTAATAAAGATCTAACTTTTGCACTCATGAATTTTTAACTATCATAGGTTCATAGTCACATTACAGTAGAGTTTTTAATTTTAATATATAGTTGATAGTTTTTCATTAGAACACCCTTTACTTTCTTTAAATAAGACACACTTGGCAATTCTTATAAGTAGTACTAGAATGAACTTAGGGTAATTCTTATCCTTGTGATAATGATACTCTACTCATTATTTTATTACTTGACACAATACATGCACTTCCATAACATCAAAGTTTAAACACAAAATAACCTTATTATAGAGGGAAATGGTCAAGTTTTTTGCACTACTGTTAGGGATATTAGAGAATATCATTTTAATCAATTTATTTTATTCAAATAATTATTGATTAATTATTATCATTATCTTTATTTATCATACTCTATGTTTATATTGTTATTTTCTTTTGGTAAATTTAGTACATTATTACATTATAAATTGTGCAATTATGTTGTAATCTATATTTTCATTTAGTGTGTATTATTATTGTATGCGTTGTAGAGCCCAACTAAGAGAAGTCTTATTTTATATTGAGATGAAAGAAACCTTAAAAAAATATGAAAAAAAATCTAAAAGGCAATAAAAAGACATAGAAATGGCTAACCTAGTGTAGGAAGACAATCAATGTAGATCACTTAGAATGTATGTAAATGCTATGGTGGAGAGCATCCATCAAAATATTAATAGGCCCAACCTCCAAGCTAATAATTTTGAGCTAAAGACTGTTATCTTTTAAATGGTAAAAAGTTATCAATTTTTGGTAACTCCTATAGATGATCCAAATTTGAATATAACTAATTTCTTAGAGATTTATATAATATTTAAGGGTCACTAGACTTAGATTATTTTTGTTCTCATTAAAGAATAAGGATAAAATGTGATAGAATTTCTTACCCCTATGATCAATTACCACATGGAATGATTTAGCTCATTGTGGTCAAATAAATTGTACCAACTGATTTAATTTATATCTATAATAAAATATGCAAAACTAATAACACACCATCTTCAAAGATAGACTGAAGCTTGATTATCGATTAAAAAATATAAATAAAATAAACTGTTATAATCAAATTCATCATAATGAATGTAATATTCATATCAAGAGGAAAACATGACATTCACTTATTATTTTGAAAATAAAATTAACTAAGGTGTAAGAATTTATATAAGTTTAGAGATTTCCACTTCCCTATTGAACTAAAGTAAGGTTTATTTATTTTTATTGAGTTCTAGGTCTCCTATAGAGGATAGTCTCTTTAGTTAATTTCATTTCGATATAAGTTTTAAGAAAAATTTTGATTTAAGTTGTGACTAAACTTCTTAAGATTTGTACATGTTTAATTATAAGATTTTGAGTTTCAACTTATCAATAGGAAAAAGTTCAAAATTTGAATGATTATTTATTGAATCATATAGAGTCGTCGAGATTTTGGGATAACCAGAAACACACCAACTTATTCTAATATTTAGATTTATCATTAAGGCCATGGTTTAATTTATATTTGACTTTATAGTTTATTAGAAGATCAAAATGATAAGAATTTCATGCAACTATGGACTTATGTCTACTTATAGTGGACTACCAGCTAATTGGTTAAGCACATAATTTTTAAACTATGCTTTTCAGGTTTAATAGATTTAGGGTAGATGGATTTTATTTAAATGGAATCAAGAATTAAAGTTCAGTCTTTAAATGAAGAATTTATAATATATCTAAGGTTCGAATGAATCCAAGTAAAGCAATTTTATGCGACATTACCCTAAACTCTAAGTATTTTAAAATTATAAAAAATTATTATGAGTTTGGATTTTTTAGATAAATATGGTAGCATAACGGCCCTATACCAACATGAATAGCAGACTCGGCCCCATTGCTTTGGCAATCACTTGCTTTTAATTGGATTTTGTGTTGAGCTAGTGTATAGGAAAATAAAATATGTGCTTATATGCATGTATTGGTAAAGGTGTTAGAATATGTTGCACCAAATTTCATCGTCTTAGATCTAACATATGTGTTGCTACAAAGGCAAGGGCACATATCTTATAGAAACCTAATAAATAATCTACCCTCTAATGCAATGATCAACCATCCCATATGTATGCTAAGCATGTATATGTATACGAAATAGTGTGTAAGAGAAACTGTAGCATGTAAGAAAAATTGTTATATACACACACACACACACACACACACACATAAAAGTAAGCATGTATATGTATATGAAATAGTGTGTAAGAGAAACTGTAGCATGTAAGTAAAACTATAACATATATACATCAAAGGAAAATTGTAATATAGGTTTGCTTATGTTAATTTTCACAACATTTTTTACTTTTACAACTCAATCTTGTAATACAATATAATCTACGCTTGACATTTACATTTGAGTCATTATAAACCTTTTATTTATAATTTACAGACTCTAAATTTATAATTTACAAAGATTGCATTTATATTTATAAAGAAAGAACATGCCTCAAGCTAAACTAATGTAAATATATGCAAGCTAGTTAAGGAAAAGAGCACTATATGAAAGTAAAAGGTGATAATGTATGATATATGATCCAGAGTGTAAAAAAGTTAGTAAACATAGAAAAATACATACTCCAAGAAAAGCATCCAATCACACCAAAATAATCATTGGCCTAACCTAGACTAAAGTTTGTTATCCTAGCAAACAAGTTCTATAGTGTGTTTTGAGCCAGTTTAGATTTTATTGGTCTTAAAAGATTTTATATTTGAGTTATCTACATTTAAATTTATTTATTTAAAATCGAGGCCTTCTGATGACCTAGCTGTGAAAGTAGATGTATTAGATTTGGCTTATGTTAAGAAAGGTAGATGTATACCTAAAAAAACTTGGTTAGAAAATATTACAAATAACTTTTATTTATTAGATTTAAATAAGAATTTGACCTTAAACATGCCATAATGGAGAAAAGGATTCATGTAGTTTACCCCATACAATGGGATAAAGGCTTGATGTAGTCGTTGTTATTCATTTATCAATAGATTTTTTGTTTTTGTTTTAAGAGTTAGTATTATTTAAATTTAAATTTTATAGAATTATGATGATTAATAACTCCAAGTGAGATTTGGAGTTAAGAAACATTAAATCTTAAGGCTAATAATTATAATGTTTTTATTTTTTTCCCTAAGGGATAAAGAAACTACTATTTGTATTATCAACAACATTATGGCAAATCTTTTCTACTGATTAATGCATTATTGCTTTCTTCAAAAAAAAAAAAAAAAAACATTATGCAAAACTATTGTTCTTGGATAAGGAATAAAATTAATAATAGAAAATCAATGGTTATTTGTTCTAAATATCTTGTAGAGAAAAGAAAGAGAAGAATAACTACAATGTCAAGATTTTGATTGGTTAAAGAAATTCTTTATTTGGGGTGAAAATTGTTCTTTGAAGATATGCGGAAATTAATTTTCAATCTATGTTATAACTTTCTTTGGAGAAGTTAAATTCACGCGGAAGCCATTCTTTGTCATTAGCAAGAATAAAGATTCATACTAAATATTCATTATTATCACTACCAACATTTCTTATGATGCATTCTTTGGATATTGAATGACTTAGATAATTTATATATAAAGTTCTTATGGCATAAGCAACAAAGGAGATAAGGTATATGCTATGTGGCTTGGGTGGATCTTTGTTATCCTACTAAGATGGGTGGCCTTAGGTTCCATTCTTCTATAAGTTGGCAAGGTCCATTGAGAGCTCTTTGGCTTGGCAAAATTTTTATTCCTTACTGAATAATAATATCATAGCAAAGTATAGTAATAATCCTAGGAATAGTTATATTAAAAGTGGTTCTTTAACTATTTGGAGAATTCTTATTAAAGGAGCTCAATTTCTGAAGCCTTTGATCAAATAGAGAATCTTAAATAGAAAATTAGTTCATGTATTGCCTAATATTTAGATTGGGATAGGGAGCTGATTGATTGGTCGAACCTCTATGACTATCAAAACATACCTGAGATGAATATTGACTTCTTATTGGAAGGAGGTGAATTGAATGTTCATAAATTATATAGATTTTTCCGGGAAGAATTGATCAAGATTATATAATAAACTCTAATATATCCTAAGATGAAGGAAGATCAAATGGAAATCAATTACAAGAATATTATTGATATTATGTTCCAGAATTTAATAATTAATACAAACTTCAAGTTAATAACGATGTTAAAATTATTACCAAGGGAGGCTCTACTATAGTGGAGACTTTATAGAAATGCATTACCAACTGGGGAATGGTTGTATCACATGCATATGATAGAATAGAGGCAATGTCCAAGAGGATGCCAAAATAATGAATATATTGAGCATACTAATGTAAAATGCAACAATTGGTGGATGTTACAACAATTCTTAATTAATGGGGCATCCCTATTCCTCTTTCTTAATTATCATATAAAATCTTACAATAATCAGAGAGAAGATTAAGTGATAATCACATTTTGCTGAGAATTTATTATTCTATTATCTTTAATTCTTGGAGATCAAGGAATGATTTCAAGCATTAAAAATCAGTGTGCTCGACATTAGTAATTGCTTCTTATATTATGTCTACTACTTTAGCCATTTAAAAATACAATTAAGGAGAACTAGGATGCTAACTTGGTCAATGAGCTGCATAATGAATTTTGGCATCCCCAACCACTAAATTGCATCAAAATAAATTGTTTGCTTCAATTATTAAATCAAATAAATCTTCTACATATGGAGTGATAAGAGACTTTAAAGATATATTTATTTTAGCATTTGGGAAGCAAGAGGTACATTAGGATATTTATCAACTTGAATTTTTAGCTGTTCTTGCTTTAAATGAGGTCCTTCAAGGTTGGATGTTTAACATGGATGGTATATGGATCAAAGGTAATAATATCAATGTTATAATGGTATTAAAGAATATAATGGATAATCTCAAATTATGCTATCTTGGCAATATGGATATTGATATCTCATTACTAAATGACTTCAAACAAGTTATTTTTCAGTATATTCCTACAAAATGTAATAAGGTTGCTAACTTTTGTACATCCTATCTTATTTTTGGCAACTTTCTTTGGGAGAATGTTTAAGAAAATAACCTTCCTTTAACATTCTTTAATATGCTAAAGGAGGAGTCTAATAGACTAGCTATCACTTAGTTTCTTTGAATTCACTACCTATTAAATTAATGCAAATTGTAGGCCTTAAAAAAAAGGATAAAATAAGTTTATAAATCCTTTTATTTAATTAATGATTTACTTTAATTTTAATTTTAAATAACATTGTCATTAAAAACATCAAATCACTTTGAAATTTTCAGTTAATAAGTCTTAGGATTGTTAATTTAATGCATTGTTCTCCCCCTAAAAGAGAATGAATTTGTTAATTTTTCATGGGTTCTCTGCTATGGAGGGATCACCAGATTGGTGTTACTGGTGATAGCCTCTCTGATTGTATTAGGTCATAAGCTTCTAGTTCTAGATTATCGGTCTGATAGGGTGGGCTAAAGGTTTATGGTACAAAATTTTTTAATGTTATTTATTGCCTTGTGGTGTTAAAGAGGATGTTAGGCATGGAAATTATTTGGTTATCAGGGATGCTACTAGTAATGTTGCATCTTCTTGTGCTAAGGAGATTCCTTATTTATGTAAAGGAAAATAAGTTTTGATTGATGGTTTGTTTTTGGAGGAACAAGGTATTCGATATGCCATAGGAGGTTAAAATTGCTCTTAGAGATAATCACATTCCACATTATGTTGGTGGATTTCACATAATAATTGATTCTTCATCGTACCATAAAATTGGTAAGAATTTTAATCAAAATTTGAGAATGTTAAAACTCATAATGTTGAATGTATAAATATGGAAGCTACCAATAGCATTGAGGGAAAACCTGATATTGTTCATTCTATCATTTGGAAGAGACTAGTTCATCATAAGTAAGTGAATCATTAGGTGTGCTCTTACTGTTAAGGTTTATGATAGGAACCTTCCTATATCAACAGTAATGAGTTAAGGTGACATTGGAGCTAGTTTGGAGGTTTTTATCTAATAATGTTAGGAGTGAATTGGTTATTATTTTCATTATAATCAATGAAAGCTATAGATGATGTTTTAAGTGGAGGGCCATGGTTTATAGGTGGTCATATAATTAGATTGGATAAATGGTCACCTGGGTTCTCTACTTTAATAATGAATTGGTTATTATTTTCATTATAATAGATGAAAGCTATAGATGATGTTTTAAGTGGAGGGCCATGGTTTATAGGTGGTCATATAATTGGATTGGATAAATGGTCACCTGGGTTCTCTACTTTAATAATGAAAGGGTTATCTTCTCCGATTTTTATTTTATTACCCCATCTCCCCATGTTGTGTAGGGATGAAACAAATATAATTTGTATTACTTTAAATATTGGAGCTCCTATTCTATTGGATTAACCAATGTTAAATTGGGGGCAAAGAGAATTTGCTCGAGTTTATGTTTGATTGAATCTAAAAAGACAACTAGAAATTGGTGTTTATGTGGATGGTTTTCTTGGTATATTTTTTCAGAAAATAAAATACATGAAGAATTCAAATTTATGTTTTCATTGTGGAAGGATCAGACATATGTAGAGTAATTTTTCTAAATTAGTTTAAGTTGCATCTAATTATAAACATAGCAATTTTAATAAGCAATCTGCTATTGAGAAGGGTGGAGATAATGTTGGAAGGGAGGTTGCTTCATAACGTCCTTGGTTACAAGTCAAATATGGAAGGAGATCTTCTAAACCTAATTTGAAAGAAGAGTTGTGGTGGTGGTAAAAAAACTCATTGCATGAAAGCTATTTTTTATAAGATGGGTGAGACAAATGATAGTGATGCAGTTGGCCTTGTAAAGAAAACTGTGCATACTTATAAAAAGGGTTGGATAAGGAAAAAATTTGAAGTTATTTCTGATGTGGGTATGTTCCAAATCATGTTGATGCTAATATGGCTCACATTTCACATAATTCTCTGGGTGCTACTGCTGTCGATGATGTGGCTCTTATAGGAGATGTTATAGAGTCTAAGAATGTTTCTCTTAGTAGAAATTCTCTAAATAATTTGAATGAGGCAGTTGATAATGGTTAGAATGAATATGCATATAAATTTTATTAAAGTATTATACTAGAGAATGTTTTTTCTCCTTTAATGTGGGATGGGTGTAAAGATCAAGGTTTTATTTTTAAAATTGGTATGAAGTATTCTTTAACATTTGAGAAAGAAGCCAACTTATCTAAAAATGTTGAAATTATGCAGCAAGGTAATGGGGATTCGGAAAACTCCTATTCTAGCCAAGGGATTGAATGGATTAAAACCAGGCTAAAAAAAGAATTAAAAGATTGGGTCCTATAGAAGAAATTCCTAGGAAAAGGAAAGTGGATGGAGTGGATCAGAATTTTGGTGGGAACATTTTCCCTTCTTATTATTAATGTCTTCAAATGCAATTGAGAAATGTAAGAGAGCTCAAAAGAAGGAGGATGTCCTATATTTGAAAGAGGTTATGAAAATGTATGATATTTTTTTGAATCGAAATTTTAGAAACTAAGTTATCTTCTATTAATAAAGGGGAGGTAAATAGAATTATTGGAGATGTATGAGACTTTCATTATCATCCAACTAATAGAACTTCAAGAGGTATTTTATCCCTTTGGAAAAATTTAATTACAACTTTTACTATTATTGATTCTATAATCAGTATGTTACTGGTAATTGAAGATTGCAAAGTTTGGAGAGTGCATTGTTCTTTGTGTATGTGAATTAGGATGTGTATTTGAGAAGATCTATGTGGGAGATGATTAAATCCTTAAACCTCAAAGATATTCTATTAGTTCTTGGTGGAGATTTCAATAGCATAATCCACAAAGAGGAGAAGAAAGGAGGGAAGAGATTTTCAATGTCTCAGTGTCATCGAAAGATGAGATATTTCATGGCTATAAATGATTTCCATGATGTAAGTTGTATTGGTCCTCAATTTATATGGCATAATAACAAAGAATGTTCAACTCAGATTTTGGAGAAACTTGATAGATGCCAATTAAATTCAGAAGCTCTTAAGTGTATTCCTCTTGTTGTGGTTAGGCATATAGTTAGAGTTGCATCTGAACACTGTCCAATTGTGCTCAAATTACAAAATTCCAATAAATATCAAAGTAGAGTACTTCATTTTGAGAACATTTTGTCATCCTATCTAGCTTCTTTTGAAGTTGTTCAAAAAGCCTGCAAGAAAAAGGATTATGGTAATTCTGTTGATATTGTTCGAAGGAATTTTTGAAGATCACTTTGAGCACTTAACTTTTGGAGCAAGAATATGTTCAAGGAACTAACAAGGCTAGAATATGAGCTGCAAAATAAAATTTTCTAGTTACAGGAAGAGGATTATTTCGCTGGACTCCTTCAACCAAAGAAGTTGCTTCAATTAAGGTATAAAGTACCTGTGCTACCCTTGCAATGTTTACTACATAGTGGAGTTAAAGAGCTAAGGCTAGGTGGTTGGAAGAAGGTAATTCTAATGCAATCTTGTTTCATGTTTTAACAACAGCAAGGAGGAATGGTAATAGAATATTTTAAGTTAAAGATATGGATAGAAGGATTGTTGATCAACCTTTAGATTTTATGGATATGTTTTAGTTTTTTCTTATATGATTAGCCAAAATTTAATTTTGAACCTCAGGTGGAGCAGTCTATGAAGCCTTTGTTGGAGGCTGATTTCTCGCTAGAAGAGAGTTGGGAGGTTGTGAGATGCATAGGGGCCAATAAATCTTCTTGAGTTGAAGGTGTCACCAATTCTTTTATCAAATCATACTGGTGAATTATAAAGGAAGATCTTTGGAAAACTATAATAGGGTTTTAAAATTGGTTGTATGCCATTTAGTTGGAAAGATACTTTGATTGTTCTTACCTATGATTCAAATTGTTATGGAACCTATGAAATATAGACCCTTTAGCTTTTGTTAAACTATTTATAAGGTGACTGCAATTATGATTCTTAACATATTGAAGTGGGGTATTCCATAACTTATTTTAGAAGAATAGATTGTGTTTGTTCCAGGTGTATATATATCAGATCATTCTTTATTATCTCATGTTTTTTTTTTTTTTTTGCAAATTTAGATACTCCACTACAAAGAAAGGTTAATGGCTTTAGAACTTGATGTGGAGTAGGTATACGATAGTATGGGCTAGCCTTCCCTATATCATTTACTTAAATATATGGGAATGTTATTTTAATTTTGAATTGGATTATATAATGTGTGACTAATAGAAGATTTTCTATTATTATAAATGGCAACAAAATTAATTGGATAGATACAAAGAGTGGACTTAGGCTGGGATTTCTTTTATCACTATACTTATTTATTTTTTGTTCTAAATTGTTATCCAAATCATTTCACCAAAAAGTTGGCAATTTGGGTATTAAATTTAATCCTAACGTTGAGCCCATTTCACACCTTATTTATGTAAAAGATGTGTTGGTGTTTGCTGAAGCTTCTTTCATATCTATTGTAATAATTATTAACATTTTATCTGATTATTATTCTTGGACAAGATAAAAAAATAATAGAAGTAAAATAATTTTGATTTGTGCCAAGTCTGTGGCTGCTAAGAGAAAGAGGAAATTTTTTTCTGTTTGAATATAGATGTGTAAAAGAGATTACTTATTTAGGAATTAAGATAGTTTTGAGAAGAGTGGTTACTGCCTATTTTCATGGTATTTTATCTCATAAATTAGATTAATTGAATGCTTGAAGAAGTAGATTTTTGCCTTTAGAAAGAAGAATTTCTCTTATTAAGCCCTCCTTTCTTGCTCTTCCATCCTCTATTCTAACACATTCTTTGGTTTCTAATGGTGTATTGAATGATTTGGATAAAATTTGAAGAACTTTTTTGTGGCATAAAGACTAAGGTGGGCTAGGAATTCATTATGTGGCCTAAGACTAAATTTGTCTTCCAATGACCAATGGGTGATTGGGCCTTTTTTTCATCTAGTTTAAGGTAGGTCCCTCTGTGAGCAAGATTTTCTTGGAAGTTTAAACATAATTCAATTTCTTTTCTTAGTAATTTTTTTTTTCAGTATGGGGGTGATGTGTGGAATTGCAAGATCAAGAGGGGTTCTTTAGATGGCTAAAAAAATATGAAAGTTTGTGTAGGCTGTTAGACCTTAGAGAATTATCCCATTGCTAACCAAGACGGAGGAGGAGGGGGGCAAATTGGTTATTTTAAAAAAAAATCTTTGATTTTTGAAAACCTTTTTAGATTTTTTTAGAAAGTTATACCACTAATCCTCAAACATGCAGTTGTTTATAGAAATGATTACCACGGAGGATTTTTTAACCATAAAATTTTAAATGCAGAAAAAATAAAAATGCATGAAAAATTAAAGACAATAGATGAACACTAAATTTAAAAGTGGTTCGGCCCAACTTGACCTACATCTAATCCCTAGAGACTCCTTCTCCATGTATTGCACTAAACAATAGTAACTCAACTTTTGCCCCCATTACAAGATGGAGAATCCCATAAAAACTCTCTTACAGTAATCCAGTGTGGAAGAGAACCATCGCCTTTTACACTCTTCAAGTGATGGAAGCCTACTATCATGACCTTTTAGAAAAGCCTGTATAGGTTGTTAGACCTAATGTAATTTTCCCAAGGCTAACCAAGAGGGAGGGTCAATTAGTATTTTAAAAATCTTCTTCTTAAATAAAAAATAGATTATAAAATTATATGCAGAAATAGAGAAAGGCACTAAGTATAGTGTGGGCTCATTTTATGCCTCTTTTTCAACTAGAATTGAGAATTTTTTGAATTTGAACTTTATTTGGTGAACATTGCGCATCTTTTTTTGGTTAAGCTAATTTTATGCCTCTTTTTAATTTGGTGCACTTTGCGCATCGTTTGATATTTTGTTCTTTCCACAATGTAAATCAATAAATCTTAGCTTGTGTGAATATCTTCTAAATTAAAGAAAAACTTTCTCGTATAAGGAAGAATAAACCACAAAATCAAACCCAAAGATAATAATAAAATCAACACATTGAATAATAAAATAAATGAAAAATAAGTTACCTTTTGCTATAATTATAACTATCAGATATATGACTATTAGAACATAAAGATTATCACCTTATCTAAATCTGATTATAATTTAAATTATAAGTTTGAGTAAAAAAAAAAACCTTAGGAAATAACATTATAATGCAAATAATTTAAAATTTTCTTCCTTTAGATCAACATTTTAGATTAGTTAATAATAACTCATAGAAACTTTAAGAGGAAACAAAAAATAAACAATAATCAAACTTTTTTTTTTAATAACAAAGACTTAAACATAAACAAAATACAACTAATCCAAAACAAAAGCATCTAAATTCAGCATCATAAACACTTAAACAGCAAAACATACAATAATCAATGACCAAACTAAAAATCTGAAGGATCTTGCCTAGAGGAGGTTGTGGAAGACTAAAGTGGGTAAAGTTGTTGTTGATGGTAGCTACTTGAGTATTAAGTGAATCAAATTGTCCTTTTATCAACATCATATCCTCATTGTATTTATAGTCCTGCTAGTCCAAACAAGACTGAACATGATCAAATCATTGATCTACATGAGAGTGAAAGTAAATTGAGTGGAGTCAAATAGAAGCATAATTGAAAAATTGATATCTTCTTAAATTAGAAGCTGGATGGAGTAATCTGCTTGAACAAACTAATAGTAAACTTTTTCGTTCTCTCTTGAAAGAAAGTTATCATCTCTTTCAATATTAAATGAACTTCCTTTGGAATGATATGCCCCTTTGCTATCACTTATCATTTGAAAAGGATTGAACGCAAGGATTGAAAAGGACTGAATGTGGAATAGATTGTGAACAAATTCAAAGAATAGCTTCCAATTTATAGAAATTGGACTATTTTGTATAGTACAAAATTGATTTTTCATGTATAATTTTAAAATTTATAATATACAAAATTGAGTTCGTACATACGAATATAATCCATAATGAATAATTATTGCAGCGGAATGACTTTTCATAAAGTTACCTTCCCGATGAGCCATGTTGCATAATTGATAGTACATACGAACAGGTGTTCATCTGGGATGATTTATCAATAATGATCATACCTATTGATTGAATTTGTTTGCATGCAAACCAATAAGTATATCATATAGTCAAATATGTGTTTGTTCGTGACAATTTTCAAACACTAACAACCATAAGCCCTTAATTCACTGAAGCATTTTTTCCATGTGTTCATACAGACAAATGATTGATGATTTATACTTATGATGAGGTGTTTGTACTATACAATTATCATGAAAAGACATAAATCCTTTATTTTCCCAACTCAAAAAAGAAATAATGAAAAATCTGAAGAATTTGTACAGTAAAAAAGTTATTCATATAGTACAAATGGAATTCAAAATTTTTATTTACAAATGATGATCAAGACACTTTTCTAAC
Organism: Dendrobium huoshanense; assembly: GCA_016618105.1. Classification (NCBI taxonomy): domain Eukaryota; kingdom Viridiplantae; phylum Streptophyta; class Magnoliopsida; order Asparagales; family Orchidaceae; genus Dendrobium; species Dendrobium huoshanense. The sequence continues at coordinate 22,087,258 of CM028351.1, read as the reverse complement.
ATAAACCAAATAAGACCCATTAAACATAAAACAAAAAAATAATAAAAGTGTCTTAGATCTTAGATATACTGCGATTGATGTATGTTTGATATGTTGTGATTGATGCATCTTAGATCTTCACACTAAATGTGTTCTATTTTGAATATTGCAAGTGTAGGAAATATGCCCTAACATTCCATATGAAAAACATTTTACACAAGAAAAATGATTTAATAACCTATATGAGTTATAATATATTTTCTTAGGTTTTAAACTTGTATGCTTTTGGTTAGGATTATAAAATTGTTCTGGTATAGTAGCTAACGTATTTTCATTAAAAGCTTTCAATTTTATTTGAATTTTTGACTTTGCATTTTCCAAAATCAAAATTTTAATCTTCAAATCATGATCCCTTTAATTAGATTCACCTATAAATTCTTTAAAATTATTTTCAAGCTCACTGTAAGATGTTTTCAAAAGTTCATGCTTCTATTTCAAATCAACAAATTCATCTAGTAAAGTCATGTGATTGACATCTTTATATGTATAATCGTTCCTCAGATTTTCATACTCTTTTGTAAGTTCAAATAGTTGATAATAATATTCGCATGCAATTTTAAAGTTTCCTATATGCATTATGAATTTTCTCAAAAATTTTAAATAATTCATTATAGGATAGGTCACATACCTCCTCTTAATATGAATGTTAAATTTTATTGTCCATTAAGCACAAATTTATAACCTCATCTTCTATTTCTATTTCTAAAGAGTCTGAAGCTGAGTCAGCCTAGAGAGCTCTTCGCACTCTTTTCCTGCCCTTCCTAGCTTTAATTTTCTCCTTAGTATAATTAGCTTTGAGATTTTGGCATTTACTCTTTATATCTCCAGCCTTTCTACATTCATAATAAATAAATTCATTAGAAACTTTTGGATTCTTATTAAACTTACCTTTATTCCAATGCTGATGTCATCTTTGCTTTCTCTTAAGAAATTTTTTGAATTACTTAGTGATAAGTGCAATATCTTCTTCATCCTCATTGATTGATCACTCTCTGAATCATCAACTTTCAAATCTATATTTCTTTCTTTCCTTTTGTCACCTACATTTATCTATCTTTGATTCACTTCTTACTCATAAGTAATAAGTGATCCAAGTATATTGTCAATAAAATATACATTTAGATCTTTAGACTTAATTATGATAGTTATGTTTGCATCATAAACAGTAGGTAAATAACGTAAAATTTTATTATCTTTTTTTGAATTTGTAAGTTCTCCATCTAAAGTATGCAATGATGTAACAATCTGAGTAAACCTTGCATATATATTCAAAATTGACTCATTTGGTTTCATGCAAAATAATTTATAGTCTTGTAATAAAATGTTTAACCTAGATTATTTTACCACATTTTTTCCTTCATAAGTTATGCAAAGTCTATCCCAAATTTCTTTTTCAGTTTTGTAAGTAGAAACACACATATAATCCTCATATTTCAAAGCACAAAAAAAAATATTTAATTTTTTTACATTTAATTATGCTAATTCTTTTTCTTCTAAAGTCCATTCAATAAATGATGTTTCAGTTCTAATGCCATCAACAATTCTAGTTGGTATAGTATAACCCTTCTGTATTAATATCCACATGTGAAAGTCAATAGATTTAAGAATAGTAGACATGCGAGTTTTCCATAAAAGGAATGTTATCAAATAAAGGTTGTATAGTGATGGAATATCTTTCAGCAGTATTTTGATTTCAAAGATAAGCCTTGATCATTTTTTAAAAGATAGTTTAATCCTTATTTATTGAAATTGGCTATGATACCACTTAAAAGTTCATATAGGTTATTTGACCTTTTTAGAACTGTCCCAAGGCTAATCAAGAAGGGGAGGAGGGGGGGGGGGGGGGGGGTAAATTGGTTATTTTAAAATAATTCTGGGATTTTCTTAAATCCTTTTTATATCATTTTAGAAAATTAAATCACTAATCTTGAAACATGTTGTTGTTTATAGAAATTATTAATCAGAGGATTTTTTAACCATAAAAGTTTAAATAAAAAAAAAATGCAGGAAAAATTAAAGACAATAGAAGAATACCTAATTTTAAAGTGGTTTAGTCTAACTTGACTTACATCCACTCCTTGGAAACTCCTTCTCCAGGTATTGCACAAAATAACAGTGACTCTTCTTTTGCCCCCATTGGAAAGTAGAGAAGTCCTTATAAACTCTCTTCCAACAACCTGGTGTGATAGAGAACCATCGCCTTTTACCCTCTCCAAGTGATGACAGTGTACTGTTACATCCTTTTTCACCCTCCAAGTAAGGTAGAGAACCTTGATCCAATTTTGAAGATCTTCTCTCAAGAGCCTCCTAAGCAGTTGGGTAGAAACTTGAAGAGGACAAAGAAATTCTCACTTTAGGCAACCTTGTAAATCTTTCGTAGCTCCCCTTCACTAGATCTCTTATTCTTCACTGACAAAATTTCTCCCAAACACACTCTCAATGGTCCCTCTCAAGAGAAATTCAAAGTAAATAATAGTTGAGATAATTTTAGGACCCTTTATATAGAAAAAATATAAAAAATCATCCAAAAATTGAAATTTTCAAGAGAATGTTCCTACATTCGTACTGTACAATCGTGGATTATCTGGTATGAATAGTTCAAAAAATTAGGGTTTCATTTGGTATAAACTTGGACAAACTTAGTTTTGTACACTATTAGTCATTTATATAAATTTATATCATACTATATGAATAGTTCAAAAATAAATGTATTTATTTGGTATGATCTAGTATGAACCTAACTTCATACTATATTAATCATCTGTACGACATGACATCATATAATATAAACAATTAAAAACATTTCAAGCCATGATTTGACTATGTCCATTCTAGAAAAAAAACATGTCAGATCATACATTAAAATTAGATAAAATACAGTATGATTAGTCTTAAAAAAAAATTCACTCTCTCCTTGTGTGTGTGTGCACATTTACCTAATTACAATCACACTTGCTCAGACTCAAGAAATAAAAGTTGAGATACACAAAATCTATTACATGAAATCTTATTCTACCATGTCTTGAAGTCTTCATCAATATAGAGTAATATATAAATTTTTTGAAATGTTAGTACACACAGAGACAAACAAAAATATATAATATATAATAGGAGAAATAATAAAATTAGAACAATAATATTTTGTTATCATAAAAAATCACAATATCAATCCTGATTTTTGATTTGCAATAAATTATTATAGGAGTTCAAGTTCCTAGGCTTTTAATCAGGTGGAAGATTTATAATGGGTGAAGTATTAACATATTAAAAGATATTTTGATATGGTATAGAGACTTGTACAGATGGCCAATAATCATTGATGTTTTATCAAGTTGAATGTAAATTTTCTTCTTTAGGAGAATAATGAATGGAATGTAGATAAACTACAACTATTTTTTTCTTATAAATTACGGAATTCTATTATGTAGATTCTTGTGGATCAAAATATGCTAGAAGAGCACGAGCTTATTAACTCAATGTAAGGTAAAACTATTACAACTTTAGCATTTTTGAAAACATTTTTTCATGTGAATATGAATGAAGATAGGAATTTCAAATGGTTAAGATTCTTAAATTTGACTCCAAGAAAATGAGTATTCTAGTCGAGATTATGTAGGAATGCATCACCTAAAAATGGTTGGTTAGCATATGGGAGGTCAAAAGAGAGGAATGGATGTCCTAGAGGCTGTATTGTTGTTGAAAATATTTAGCATGTTGTTGTGATGTGTACAAATCTACTAGAAATTATTGCAAAGATTAATCAGTGGGGTATTAAAATTCCATTTTTTAATTCCTTATCTGATTGTTTTTCTCCATTAAGAGTAAGGTGCATCATAATCCAGGAATGGTTAGAGTTTATTATATAATGTTATTTGTCAATCTTGGAGATCTAGAAATCTTCATAAGCATGGAATTAAAGTGCATGCTACTTTAGTATCTATGGAATATATCTTGACATCTTCTACAAAGCCTTATTTAAATATGATAAAAAAAATTTGGGTTGCTAAATAACTTCAACATTTGAATAAAATTTTTAGACAACCTACCCCTCCTCCTGGTTGTATTAAATCAACGTTGATGTAGCTAATAATCAAGCCAAATTTAGAGGTATAATTCGTGACCATTAAGGTAGATTTTTGCTCACTTATGGATGGAAACTGTTACATTGGGATATTTCCCAATTTGATATTCTTGTTATTTATGCTATCCATGAAGTTCTGCAGGAATTGACATTTGATTTATAATGTATTATTATTGATAGAGATAATGTGAACATTATGAGATCTTTCTACAACTCTTTGAAGAAGGTGCTTGGTCAAAACTTGGACAATTTGAAGGACAACCTATTTTTTCTTAGAGAATTTAATTATGTAGTTTTTCATTCTATTCATTTGAATTATTATAATAAGTTGGCAGATTACTATTCCTCATTAGCAATTTGTGGAAATTTCCTTTGAGAAGTTTTTTATTTCAATAATCATCCTCCATCATTTGTTAGGATGGTTGAGGAAGATTATGATAGACCTTCTATCTCTTAGGTTGTTATGTTTTCTTCAATTCCAATTTTAATAATATTGAAGTTTCTTCAAAAAATAAAAATAAAAAAGAGCAAGTCAAATAAATTTAATTTCCAAGTTAGCTTGTATGTATGTGAACCATCATATTACTTCCACAACGTCAGTCTATATGAATCCAGAAAGTAAGGTAAAGTCTAAAATTTTATATTTAAATAATCATAGTAATCTCTCAACTGGTTGGGATGCGTGCCCTTTAATTAAATGAGATTATCCTTTATGAGTCAGAAGTGTCATGGTGTTTTATATAGATAAATGGTTCAATCTTAGTACACAGGTCATGTGGTTAGTTATCTCTCTTCAATTTATACTTTTATTTAGTTCTAATGTGGTGATTCAAGTAATTATCTTTATGAAGCTAATTATTATTCACCTTTCCTCTGATTGTGAGCAATGGAAAGTTAACCAACCTTCCTATTTGTTCTTGATAATTTTTCATCCCCATCACCCTGATTTGATCAAGTAGATAATGGTTTATACCCAATTTCATTATAAGAGTTGCACATTGTTGGTAAGATGTTGAGAGGAGATGATGGCCTTTTTAGAGTTATGTTAATGGTCGTTGTTTTTTTTTTTTTTTTTTTTTTTTTGGGAAGTACCGGGGCATAGCCCATTTTATTAAGAAGAACAAAGATACATAAAGACTTACAAAAAACAAAGACAATCAAAGACAAAGAGTTCCACTCAAACAAACCTAATGAAGAGACAAAAAAACAAAACTATTACTACCCAGCAATTACAAAACCAATAACAGCAACGGGAAACAAAAACCATAAATGAAAATGCACCCGCCCCAAACAGACAAAGAAACACCCAAAAAATTAGTAGAACTGAAATTTCTTCATAAGGTGATGAAAATGCTTCCAGCTACACGTTTTAACCCGTATAGCATTTTTGATCGAACTGGTGATATTCTCCATAGTATTCCATTTGTTAGCAAATATCCGGTTATTCCTTTCTCTCCAAAGATGGTACACAGTGCAGCCAATCAAAAGCCAGCAGAAGTTCTTTTCCCATTTGGTCAACAGCAACTGGTTATCAATGTAATCAAAAACCCAAATGGCTATTATGGTTATGATGCCCACCGGACTTCTCATCATCAGATCTGTAGCAGTTAAAATCACCCATAATAACCCAAGCCATAGAGGGATCCGGCACCAGATTTCTCAGCTGATTCCATAAAATATTCCTATCACAAACATTATTAGCAGCATATATAACAGAAATTAAAACCGGCGGTTGATTACCTACAGTGACAGTGCCATGAATGATTTGGGAAGCAATAAAAAGAGGAGTGAAAATAATAATATTTGGGTTCCATTTAATCCAGATCCTACCTGGATTAGAGTGGTTAAAATTATTAATACTATCTTCCGTATTAAAAATCAAATGCGAATTAACAAACCAAGGGTCATTGATAGACTCATTGTGAACTTTAGCTTCTAAAATGCACAATAAACCGAGATTATTAACTCTAACCAGCTCTCTACAAGCTTTAACCTTGTTAGGGTTATTAAAACCCCTAACGTTCCAACATCCAATATGCGGCAAAAACATTAATACTTAGAGTTTTTACCCTTCCTGGTCGACTTAGCTCTAGTAGTCATAGAAACCGGAGATGATTGATTTTTGTTTCCAGAAGAGATGGGAGAGGAGGAAACTTCAGGAACTAAATTAAATTCATGCAAATTACTTACAGAGCCAGTATCTTCCATCTCTAGGTCTGGAGGATCATCCGTTTGAAGAGCCGAGAATTTGTTTGACAGCTTAACCTTTGTAGGAGGAATTTCAGAAGGAATAGAAGGTAGCCCAGAGGAAGAAGTTTCTTCAATAGGAGCATTCAGATTAGGAATAATTGCATCTTTGCTTATGCAATTATTAGGGATCAGGGGAGAAATTTCCTTTTCGGACGTCGGAGTTAATTTTGGAGAGGAAATAACGGTCATGTTATTGCTTTCCAAATTTACCTTTCCCGGAGAAATGGGCTTCGTCGGAGCCGAGATTACCTTTTCCGGAGAAGTTGGCTTCGCCGGAGCCGGAATTTGGAATCTAGGGTTCCGGCTAAGACTTCTACCTCTGTTTTTGGGTTTGGGAGGGGGAAGAACAACCGGCTCAGGATTCGGATTCGACTTGCAGGAAGCATAACTGCGAACCAAAGATCCACACCCTTCGCATCGACTTGGCTTCCAGTCGTAAATAACTTTAAGCATGATATATTCTCCTTCAATGTTGATGGGAATTTCATCCGGGAGAGTCGAATCTTTAGAGATAGCAACACAGACTCTAGCATAGGTTAATCTAGCTCTTTTAGCAGTAAGAGAATCAACAGATAAGGGATTTCCAATATAACTGGCTATAGTAGATATTCCCTTTGGGGTCCAAAGAGCCAAAGGAAAATCAACTATTTTTATCCAAAGGGGAATAGAAGAAAGTTCTTCCCTCTTCGGTTGGAATTTAGGGGACCATTTTTGGAGAATAAATGGTTTCCCTAACATGAACCAAGGTCCTCCAGACCAAACAAGATCAAAATCCTCTTGGTTAGAGAATTTGATCAGGAAAAAACCATCCGCTAACGATAGTAAGGAGAACGAACCTTTCAGTATCCATACCTTTTTCATAGATGCTAGAAGTCGCTCATAATACGGCCTTGGCCCTAGAGAGTAACCTATCAACGAAAAAGACCATACCGAGATGCCTTCGGAGAGATCTTCTCCTTTAAAAAAGAATTTTTGACTTGGTTGAACAAAGGAGACCGGGAAATCTTCTTTAGACGCAGACGGATTTGCCAGGTTATTTGCGAAGGAACCATTCTGAGTTGCTGGAATCGGACCCAAGATGGAAGTGTTTAGAAGAGGGGGGAACTCGTTGATCTCCATCTGGGAGAGGATTTACCTCTCCCGATCGGAGAAACGAAGGCGGCGGTGGGAGCAGAGCAGAAAAAACCCTAGGATCTCCAAAATATCCCAGAGCACTCACGTCCAAAGAAATTTTATGACGCCTATGCAGCTCATTGATCTGTTCAATGGTCGTTGTTTGCTCCACACTTTATAGTAATTGCAATTTCCTTTTCAATAGTGGATTCTCTCCACACTTTATAGTAATTGCAATTTCCTTTTCAATAGTGGATTCTCTCTCTTATCTTTAGTAAACAGGGGATTAATATATCGGTTTTCTTTTCTAGCTAATATCATTGTAATAAATTCGTTATTCATGTTATAAAATGTGTTATGCAACTTTTCAAAAAAAATGGTAGAGAAAGTGCATTATGCTTTATGTTTATTTAATGAATTAATAATAATTCGATTGATTGTTAATAGTTTAATTAAATATTAAGTTTAATTTATTTATTTAATTAATTATATTGGATTTTTATTTGATATCTTGTTTAATTTTATTTAATTTAAATCATTTAATTTTATTGAATATTATATGGTTTTTATTTTATTCCTTTAAAAATTGACTATTAAGAATTTATTTTATTTTTTAATTAATTTTCCTTTATTTATTTAATTAAATTTATTTAATTTTATTTAATCAATTCATAATTTAATTTAAATTTTTTTAAATTATTTAATTAACAAAATGTATTATTAAATTTTTAAATCTTTCATGGTTGGTTTGACTTTAGGATATAATATGATGTAGATTTATTTTTTTATATATTATATTATATATTTATGATTAGATTGATTTTAATTTATATATTTTTGTTAATATTTATATAATTCTAAAATTTATAAGTTTAATTTAATTATTTAAATTCCCTTCCATAGAATGAACTTATGGTTATATGATTGATTGATCAAATGATATCAACTGATCAAATAATTGAAACCATTTGTCAAGGGTAACCTAAGCTATAATCACTAATTTTTTTGGGTTAGTTGAACTAATGGTTGATTTTATAGAATTTAATTTATTTAAGGTTTAATTAAACCCTAAGTGATAATTAGGGTTAATTTAAATGCAATTTGGTAAGGCTTTTATTTTTCTCTTATTATATGTTAAAATTGTGATCCAATGCAATTTTTTTATATTTTTAAGATATTTATTTTTTATTATGAATTATTAAAATTTCTAGCCGAAAATTGAAGCTATAATTAGGTTTGTTAACTAAATTATTTGAAAACTCATGAATAACACAAAATGATTTCCTGGGGTTTAGAATGTCACTACGTGTGCTATATGAATTTCATCCCCATTGGATTTGAGTTGAATTCACTAGAATTTTTCTAGGTTTACTATACTAAGCCTTAAGTTTAATTACATAGGTTTCTCTGCTCTTTATGAGGACTTGTAATTAATAGTCTCTAAACCTCATAAAAAAATACATAAATCATAAAATATTTAAAACATAATTCTCTATGCTTTTTATAATAATTTTATAAATATTTAGGTCAAATTAAAACCTATTATTTTGAAAAATAAAGCCAAACTAATATGGTCTTCAAATAAGCTTGAAAAAATTATTGGATGAAGGTAATATCCCATAATATTCCTCAGCAAAACTTTAAGCCAATTGGGTGAATGTATATGGAGTATTTAATGTAAATCATTAAATCTTTTAAACTTGAATTATTTAATATACATTCATCTAATTAATTAGCTTTCTTTTTTATTATATATAGTTTTATTTTCTAAATCAATAGAGTTCTAATTTGTGCAATTTGGCCCAGACTATTTTTTATTATGATTTCCAATACATTATCCATTTAAATCCATTTAATAAGTAATTTAAAACTAATTTGAGATGACAATTTCATAAGGCTTATACTTTCTAGATGGTGGAGTGCCATTGGATGAAGGAATGGTAGTGGTCAAGCCCCTTATCCATATAGGAACACTCATTATTCATTTGAACCCATGTTAGATTGATCAGACAGTTGAGAGTCATTTCATCTATTCTGTAATTTGGAGGGTAAAATAAAAGTTCTAATATGACACAATTAATACCGTTCAAGTGAATACACATGAGCTAGATGGTTTGAATTTTGTCTTCTTTCTCCAACCAGTGAGAAGATTTTTTTTATTTTATTATATACTTTGATAAAATGAATTTTAGTGGTTTATATTATGCACATCGACTCCTAGAGTCATATACTTCCATTTTACGAAGTTTTGAGGCCTCATATAATAAGAGAGAGAGTTAATTATTGAGTTAGGGTTAAAGCTATGATTTGTTTTCAACCTGTGTATGAATGGTTTAACTATTAAATTTTAGCTTGATTTCCTTCCTCAGGTCTTAAGAAAAAAGTTTGATGAATGGGTTGAAGTTGGAGGAGGTTTGTGTGAAGAGTTCGAGATCATGAGATAGGCAAATGGTTAGAACTCTCTAGATCTTGCCACATGTAGCCTCCAAATAACTAGAAAATATTAGGGAAATACAGGGAAGGCTCTAAAAGAGAAAAAGGAAATGAAAATTGGCTAGAGGAGCTCTAAAATTTTAGTGTAATTAGAATGATTTTTTTGAACATTGATTCCCTATTTTTATCTTTGGAAATTGAATGGAAGGCTATGATCACTTTGAGAGCTTGGCTAGATGATCTAAACATTTCTTATGCCATTAGGGAGCAATATTTGGCCAGGGAAATGGTTAGAAAAGTTAAAAATAATTTAAGATTGTTTTATATGGTGGTGAAAAGTTAGTTAAAACCAAAACCTAACCATTGTTTGGAATGTATGCAAAGAGGTTTATGAATGTTATGGGGACTCATTCCAACAAAACTAACTAGTTTGAGTGAAGGGATTTTGAATGTTTAGGTAGCATTGACCATTTCATCATTTTTTTACTATTCAAATGGGTTTTAAATGGTCAACTCCAGTCAAGCCACATTGGATAGACTTTAAAAGACATCTAAGAGTCGATTAGGTGAAATTTAGGGGTTGGGGTTTAGAGGATTTTAATTTTATAAGGGTTAGACCATACTTAGCCTTTGTATGACCATTTCTCATGAGTTGATCAAGTTAACTCAATAGGAAATGACTAGGATAGGGTTTAGGTATGTTTATGAGGTCAAGTGGACTAGGCTTGAGTAATAGGGATGTACTAATTGATCATATAGAAGTATTTAACTCAAGCTGATTTAACTAGTTCTGGTTTGGGTTGGTCGAGTCAACCTTTGACCTAGAGATATGAACAAAAAAAGTCTAATATTTTAAGAGCTTTCATGGGTTTAATTAAACAAATTATATGAAATGATACAGACTATAAAAAGATTCATGCAAGGGTTTAAACTATTTAGCTAGTTTGACTTAGCTCAAGTAGGTTATTTGGGCGAACCCTTAACTTAGAGAGCTTTGGTTTATAAGTTTATTGTAAGAATCTCCTAAGGTGGAAGTTCATGCAGGGTTTGAGGTCTATAAGCCAATGTCATGCATGATATAATATATTAGGTAGATATAGTGTATATTAGGGCTTTGACCTTAAATCATGGGTCAACCATGGCATGCTTTAGGGTATAGACTAGTTTAGTGGTGTTTAAGTTTAGTTTAAGGAGTTTTGGATTCAATGGCTAGGTCTAGATTATTTAGACTAGCAATTAGATCTAAGTGATAGTAATAGAAAAAATGAGGTTTTATAGTCAAAGATAAAGAACTTAGGATTGGGTCCCTACTTCCAAATGAATCTATATTAAACTATAGAATTGTGATATTAGGCTCGAGATGTAATTTTAATATTTTGCGTTAGGTTAGCGGTGATGTTTTATGTAGGTGTATGTGTTTAATTTCCTATATTTGATTGTTGGTGGATTGATTATGTTATATCAGGAGTGTGATTATATATATATATATATATATATATATATATATATATATATATATATATATATATATATATATATATATATATATATATATATATATATATATATATATATATATATATATATATATATATATATATATATATATTGAAGAAATGTTATAAGGAATTATATTAATTTAAACCAAGAAACAAAGCAAACTATGACACGGAACACTTGTCACATTCCTCCTTTAACAATTTAAAGAAAATAGGAGGAACCTTATTGCAATCTAATCTATCCCAAATGAAATCATTATCACTAGCAATGTTAGCACAACAATCCGCTAACTTATTGCACTCCATATTCACAACTTGAATGATAACTTGATTAAAATTTCTTAAAAAGAAAAAATCACCTTGTATGGTTCCGTCTTCAAAGAAATCCTTTTTGCTAAGTAGTTCCTTCACAAACTTCATAACATTGAAGTTATCTCCTTCTATGATAATGCCTTTTGCTTCATACATCCAATCTTGAATAAGCTTCCTCAAGGATAGAATAGCTTCCAGCTCCAATACTGAACAATCCTAGTGAGTGGCTTTAAATCCAAATACAAATAAAAATCTACCTTGACAGTCTCTTATGATTCCACCAATTCCTGATTTATAAGAGCTATGAAGAGCAGCATCAACATTAAATTTAATCCAATCGGTTGGAGGGGGATTCCAAGTAGTTGAATTCAACCTAAGCCGATTAGAATCCGAGTTGACCAACGTTAGATTAAAGGAATTAAAAGTAGAAGCCATACTGATTCAATTAGCTGCTATAAAATTAATACTAACTTCTTTATTATCATGTATCAATTTGTTCCTGCTTTTCCAAGAGTAGAATACCACTGTACAATACAAATTACCCATAAAAGGGTTAGATTTGGACATAAAGAGCAATTCCTTGTAGCATAAATCAAGGCTGGAGAAAACCAGTAAGATGATATGAGAGTTTAATTTTATACACTTTGTGATGTGGTATATAGATGATATATATTTGCATTCCTTATATACTAATTACTGTAGGTGTAGAGACATTTTCTTTTACATTTCATCTGAATTCACTTTAACTTGGTTAAAACATCGTAACCTATATGACGCCATAGAATCTACATTAAAAGAAATACATATCTTTTTATATTTGAAGCATCAACCAGAGTTTGCTAGATTAAATAATAGCAAAAAATATATTTGCATTACAATTGATGACATAATTACATATCAAATAAGTTTCCAAATACATATATACAGTACGATACAGTGCTACAAAATAACATATAAAATCAAAGTGGGAATAAAAACCATAACTACCACCTGCTAGCTAACCTCATTCTGCAAGCTCCTTACTCATAGAATCATTAAAATCACATAATGAGCACATAGCCCAATAAATAACCAAATCATTAAAATCACATAATGAGCATGTAGCCCAATAAATAACAAAAACTTATCACTATATTTAATGCATGATATGTTGACTTCATACTTTTTATGAGGTTGAAAAAACTAAAATTCAATCAATCAAATTCAAACTTTAGTTCAAATTCCAAAATCTAGACCAAAATTTAAGGCTAAAGGCCCATGTCTTATAACACCTTTTTGGTGATTTTTCAATCACCTTAAACCAAATAACATGAACATTAATTCATGATATATTAATTACATATCTATTATGCATGTCTCTAGGATAAACCCTCCAAATTTGAGACTAATTCAAGACTTCTAACCCCAAAAACTAAATTGCAATCCAATGGCTACCAAATCTTTAAATATTTATAGCCTATGACACTAGACCCTGTATCTTGTGGAATTTGACCTTCTGACCTTCCCTAGATCCCTTGACCATTTCCATAACCATTGTTATGAAATTTCAACCTTAAAACTACACTTTGGTGGACCCAAGTTAACCTAGAGTTAACATGGGGCCTTAATGTCCAAAATACCTCTTAAGGGAAAAGTTGAAGTTTTCTTTAAACTTCAACATGACCCAATCAAATCATTCCATGTAAACTCTTCTAATGCATCCTAAACATCATTAGGTGTGTATTCAACTCAAACCCCATCTTTGGCTTGATTAGTAGACAAAGTTAACCATGGTTGATTAAAGTGTCCCTTAAAGATTTAAACATACATTTTAGTCTAAATGACTTTTCATTGACTTAATACCACCTATATTAGTCTCTAATCATCTAACCAAACTTATTGATCCCAAACCCAACTCATGGGTTGACTTAGTTGACCAAATCAATCATGGTAGACCAAATAACTCACACACCTAACTAAAACAATAATTAATGCTCCAAGAAATTTCAAACCCAATTGGCCACCTCAAATCCTTTAATTGGACATTCCAAGCTTCTCTAACATTTCTTTAAGTCAAATCAATTTGACTTCAACAAAATTCCATACATGTTCAAACCCCTCACAAACACTCATCACCAATGCCAACTTTAATCCCTTGACTCCAAACTCCTTGAGGTGGTGTGAACATGTTCAAAATTCCTACAACATGCTTGACCTCCTCAAGGCCTATCCCAAGAACCATTGAAATTTCAATAGGTCATCAAGTTATCTCAAATTATTGTAAAAAAGTCAAAATATGATCAAATCATTAAGCCACCTAAGCACCCCCTTTCCTCTTGAGAAACCTGTTCAAATCTTTTCCAAATCAGCCCAAAAGTAGACCTATAGCCCCCTAATCAAGCTCTTAAACCAAGCAAAGACTTAGTTGAGCCAAATGAGGGAAAAGGGTGTGGTCCCACTTTCCCATGAACTAATAAGGGTCATAATCACCTATTTCCTTGTCCCCTGGCTTCTAATAGCTTTGGACATTTAGCAATTACTCAATATAGTACCCAAACTAATCCCAACCATCCATTCTTAAAGAGAGGGATTAGGGAGGAAAACCTAACCTAAGAGATTCATTCATTAAAACTCACTCTTTTAGCATCCTCCACTCCTAAAAACTTCTCCAATCACTCCTCCAACAAGTGATCTAGCTATTCCAACTATTTCTCCCCCAAATTCCACCCTCCAAACTTCATTTTGGTTAAGAGAGAGAGAGAGGTCTTGGGAGAGAAAGATGTTTTTAACATAACTTTCAATCCAACCACAACTAGCTTGGGAATCTTCTACGAAGTTGGAGAGGACATCATTATGAGAAAAAGGAGTCTAAGATCATCAAAATCCATCTACTGGTTAGTGACATATCTTCACTTTTAGCTAAAATTTCAAATTTAAAATGCTAAAAACTTTTAGTGCATGGAGCCTCCAAACTCTAGGAAATGAAAATTATGTTTTCATGAGCTTATGTTTTAAATTTCATAGAATTTGTACATGCATTTTGAAAGTTATGAGAAATTGAAATTTTAGTTAAAAAATGAACTAAAATCTGTCTAGCTCGATCAAAACTGCCATATAACCCATAATATAATTGCAAAGTCCATAGGTTTCAGATGGGTAATGTTTGATTTGGGTATGGTCAGTTGGCCGCATCATGACCGTCAAATCTGATCATTCATGTTTAAATGGAAAACTAAACTTTGCCACATATCAGCCTCTACCATGCCACTTTTTCTTTTCTCCATACAATGCTAGTGATTGGTAGAATGGAGCTGGTGGTTGATTCTACGTAAATTAAATCAATTAATTTAATTAAATACTAATAAAGTTTAAAAATTCAAAGAAAATCTACTTTTTCACTAAATTTGATGATTTTATTGTAATTTGAAAGGTCTTGAGAACTAGTATTTTCTAAAAGTAATTTCAATGTGTTTCGATTAGTGAATTGTAAGAATTTAGTGTTTGTTTAAAATCAATTTTTAGCAATTTTTCTCATAATCCCGTGGTCAAACTAGATCAAATTTTTGGTAAAATGTTTTTGAACATCTTAGGCATTCCCTACATTTTTATGGGTTTTGATGCTCTTTGGATTGATTTGGTGTAAATTTGCAAAGTGATTGATCCATTTTGGACCCAAAACTTTGAAAACTCATAACTCCCCAAATTGATAAGATCTTGCTGTCATTTTTCTTTGGTGTGCTTGTATATGTGTTTAGGTCAGTTCTATAAAATTTTTGACCCATTGTAACACTAGTGGCACTTAAGAAAAATAATTATAGTAAATGTCTAGATTACATAAAAAATTTGTAAGAAATTCCATACACACCCAATATGGTTGAAACTTTGGGACATTGAACTTTGTGATATCATACATTTTAGGTTCAAATTTCTCTAGAATTGGAGTCCATTAAGTCAAAAAATTAATCACATAAAAAATTGGACTATTTAAGGTCACTCAAACTTTAAAAAAATGTCATAAATACAAATTAAATCCAAAAATTATAAATAATATGTCAAATTTCTCATAATTAAACTCTTTGTGTAGATAAATCAAAAGCCACTTCACAAAACTAAAAATTATAGCTTTATTTAATAATTAATTAAATTAAATAATTAAAAATTATTAAAATTTTCAAATAAATTTTAATCTCTCAAAAATACTTCTATAGGTCATCCCTGATCTTTGAGAGTAATTTGAAGAGGTTTGGATTAAATTTTTTTGCAAAAATGATAATACCTCCTTAATTAAATAATTAAGTAACAATTAAATAGCAAAACTTCATAAGTTCATAACTAATACAAAAAAAAAATCAATATAAGCAAACTCAAAGGAATTGGAATCCTATAAGAGTCTTAAATTTATTAAAAATATTAAAATTCTAGAAATCAAGAAAAATCAACTATAATTAAAAAATACAACCAAACATAAAAAAAAATAGATATTTATTTAAAAATTTAAATCTAGCAAACTTAATGTAATTTTACTCATCTTAGGGTCTAATATTTATGAAAATATTAAAACTATAGAATTTAATCTAACTTTAAAAGTCAAAATTGGCCCCCTTTATTTAATGAGTTAAAATAATTTATAAAATCCAAAAAATATACAAATGATCAAAACTCAAATAAAAATTTATCTATTGAATAAAATTAGATGACCAACCAAAAAATACACAATAAAATCTCTATTGATTAAGGTTTTAGGATGGATTACCTAAAGTTGTGGGGCTATGTGTCCTAAGAAGGCCTAGTTCCTCGAGCCCATTGTGACAATGCAACGAATAGATTCTATGGAGTGCAAAATTATAAAATAAACTAACTATTAATTACTTAATCAAAATTAAATCATTAATATAACTACTTCAACTTAGTTTTTAAGATGGAGTACCTTGAACTGTAGAGCTATGTATCTTAAGGTGGCCTAGTTCTTTGAGCATGTTGTGACAACACCATGAATGAGTTGATGAAAAATAAAAATTTAATTAATATGTTGAGTTGAATCAGTAATTAATTAATTAAAAATCCTTTATCTTATAATTTTATATAATTAAATTAATTGAGTAAGATTTGTTTCAATTAGTTAACCTGGGCATATGAGGCTATCAACTTAGGCCCAAGGAATGTAAAATAAACTTCATGGTCCTGGAGTATACAAAATTGGTAATCACCCAACATATAAAATTCATTCTAAAATGAACATTAAAACACTAATACATAAACTCAAAATAAAATCCCTTCTAACTACAACAAAGAAGAAAATCCTATAAATCTTTAACGACTATCCAACATAGGCCACATCCATGCCACACAGCATGATGCACACACTTTAGATGGTTTATTAGGATAAAAACTTCTAGTTTTAGGCTAGGTAAAAATTTTTCCTCTTTTTACTGCTATTGTGATAAGGATTTTTGTGGATTTTATTAAATGTTGGTTGTAATTAATTGATTGATGTGAAGTCTTATGATGTGCTAATTTTATAATGCTATATTTGAATTGATGTGATTGGTGATAGATTTCACTAGGTTAGGAATGGTTTGGATGCTAACAGGATTTTTACAAGTGTCCATATTCATGCAGAGCTATAAAATAAGGGGGATAAATTAAAATTTAATTAATTAATTTTTGTAGGTGATAAATTAGCTAAGCCCCCTTAAAAGTAAAAGAGCATGGCCAAGTGTTTATTATTGGCTTAAATTTGAGCAAATGAAATTATATAATTATTTGAGATTTTTTTGATGATTTTAATTATAACCTCTTAGGATAATATTTAGGTTGTCTAGAGTCTTTTAAGTTTTTTATATGTGTTTTTAAGTATTAAATTGTAAAATTTTATTTTAAATGGGATATTGTCCAACTAATTTAAAGGCCAAAGAGAATGGAAACATCCTTTATAAGAGAGTTCCTTTCTTTTGGAGATTAAAATTAAGATGATTTGAAAATCTAAAGAGGAAAGAAACAACACCCCTTCACAGAGAAGCTCTTTCCATTTGGATATTTGGACGAGGAAAATTTAAGGAGCACGGAAAGGAGGAAGGCGAAGAAATGAAGATAAAGAAATATCTCATTTTAAAATTACTTGTGTCATTCCTAGGATTAGAATCCCAATTATTGTGAGGGGTACTCGACCAATTAATTTTTATAATCCTTGGTTTATAATTAAGTGGAATTTTCCACATGGAATTTTATATTTACATGATTTATTTCTATTATATGAATTGAATGAAATGTTTACTTCTGTGCATTAGGGGTTTATAATCTTTCTAGATTTCTCACTCTTCCATGTCACTTTTGTTTTAGCTTGGATATGATTAGGCTCTTTAAAGACCATTTTTTACTCATAATTAAATAAATTATTTAGGCCAACATAGAAAGATGAAAAGATCTAAAAAGTAAGCTCAAACTCATTGAGAATCTCATGCATTCATTTGAATCTTCACTTCCTTGTTAGGCACCTCCTCACTTAGGGTGCAGCTCTATCGAGGGAATGTAATGCAATATCTGGGTAAAATCTATTTTCAAAGCCAAAATTTAAAACTACTTCATATCATTTATGCATATAAGGCCAATCAGCATGCATTGCATTATGAAATAATTAATGAATTAAAATTATAATTATATTTAAACATAATTACCCTACATAAGGGGCCAATTTGGACATTTTCTAGATGTCGGCCCCAATTCCTCAAATCCTTATTAATAGCCCTGCTCATCTTTCATAAAATTTGGACAAATGGTTTTGAAGCATTAGGTGGTTAGTTGGAACCTTAATCTAGGCCAAGATAAACCTATATTTGTATTTCAATAGCTAGGTTTGGGTCACTATGGTTTTGTGACCAAAATGGACTTAGGATTTCGAGCAGATCCAAAATCACAAGACCCCAATTCTGGAATATAATCCCAACATTCTAACAAAATGACAACTCAAATTAAAATTTCTTTCTAAACTAAAATATAAAGCCCAGCACATAAGATATATTGAGGCATTTCAAAATTATTTCAGAATCCCAAAGTGCATCCTACTTCTCCATTGACATCCTAAAATATCTATTCAAACTTGCTCCAGTCCTTGTTAAAACTCTAACCTCACTTCTTTAATATCACTCCTTGAAAATCTAAATGAAATTTCTAAAATTATTTTAATTGAGAGTATTTATAAAAAAACTAAAACTTCCTATGATGTAATTAACTTTGAAGGCGTTCCATCATATGAGATTTAAATATAACAAATCAATTTAAAAAATTAATTAATTATCTTTAAGAAAATTAAAATTAAAGATGGTCATCATCATCATCATATTTGAATGACTGATAATAAATTGTTATTTTTTACTTGGGAAGATATATCATTTATTTTCATGATTTTAATTATGAAATTATTAATAACACGTCTAGATTATAATATCTAAATATTCGGTCAAACATCATTTTCACCCTTCGAGTTCATATGTAATTTATTCTTGAATTTGGCCACAATATTCAGGATGCAATTTATAATTCTAAATTTAAACCCAATAGGAAATTTTATCTATGCCTTCTGAAGTAGTATATCATTTCCAATGGTAAGTTCGATTACAAAATTAAATTTAAAAATTTAATTTCAAATTTTCCCAAAGAAATTATAATTAAAATTGATTTGCATCCTTTCCAAAATAAACTAATAACAAAAATGGTGAGTCTACTTTGGAATGATCTCTCTCACTCCATCTTTAATAATAGTAAAAAATTAATTTCTTTAATAGTTTTGACTTACCTCCTTCTGTTTGTCCCTCTACCCATTTCTTTCTTAGGTGAGTGTGGCCACCATCAAAAGTATCAAGAGAGGTGAGTGAAGAAACTTGTGAGAAAATTTAGGTTTTGACATCTTACCCCGAGTTAATTGGTGGAATGGAGATTTAAGCCCAACTTTTGAGATTTTCATGTCAATTTTGTGAACCCTCATGTTGATGAAAACTTAATATGTTGGTTTCCAAGGTTTGAAAAAGATCAATTAAACTTCATTTTTTTTATAAAAAAAATGATTAATATCAATATTAGTTACCATTGTCATGTGTCACACCATAATATTTCCTTGTAGCTTAACACATGTAATGAGAATCTAAATTTCACTAAGTTACATATGAATTTTGTATCTTACAATCATATGTTAGGCTATGTTCCATTACTTTTCTAATGCAATAAGAAACAAAATTATCCATGACTGTTGACCTCATTATTTGAGGTCAATTTCCCCGGAATCGACTCTAGCACCTAGGTCTTCGTAGCCTAGTGTAGACATCGCCCATAGGATTTCCCTTAGGTGGACACCCACTGACGTAGTATCAACTCTAACCTATCACTCAACTCGACTCATATCAAATCAACTCTTTTAAATCAAAATTTGCTACACCAATCAAAGAAAAATCAAAATCAATTCAATCCAATTTCAATTCAACTCCAAAACGAACTCAAATCAAGCTCGATTTTATGATTCATCGATGTCGATCGACTCAATCTAATATGATTTTCGATCAAATTGATATATCTTTATATTCAAATCAACTCATTAATCAAGCCCCAAATTCTATCTAGTAAAGCCTATTTTAATTCTAATCAAATCAAAATTAGTCCTTAAATCTCTTTTAAAATATAAATCAATCACAACCATTGATTAGAGAGGATGATTTCATAGATTTAAAATCAATTTGAATAAAAACAGTTATAAATTTTTATTAGAGCCGATTCAAAATCCCAAACTCCTTCCCACGCTCTCTTTAAAAAAAAAAAAAAAAAAACTGCACCATCTCCCTCTCGTGAAAACAAAACCAATTCCACGCTCTCTCATTCACACGCACAGAAGGAAACCGAAGGCCATCTCTTGCAGTTCGTGAAATTGGTCTCCCCCCCCAGCAGTTCACACAAAGTCCTCTCCCCTTCTGCAGTTCGTGAAATCCCCAGACAACTCTTCCTCTCCATTTGCACAATCCAGGCCGAAATCCACCTGCTGCTTCCTTTCTCTCTTGCGTGAAAGGCTGCAGATCTGCTCAGGCCGAAATCCACCTGCTGCTTCCTTGCTCTCTTACGTGAAAGGCTGCAGATCTCCTCAGGCCGGAATCCCCCTCTCAGTCTGTCTCCTCTCTCATTCGCACAGCCCGAAGTCTTCCCTGCAGGCGAAAACCCCAAGCTCTACCAGCCATCTCTCTCGGCAGTTCAGGAAATTCCTTCCAGACACACGAAGCCTGAATCCTTGCCCGTCCTCCTCTACCCCTTCTTCTCTCACGTGAAATCCCATTCAAGCAAATTATATTAGTTAATTCCAATGAATCATCTTCAGCAAAGAGTATAAAGGTATTATATATTATTTTTGGAATTGATATATTAGGTCTTGCATTTACTTTTTGATCATTGTACTTGGAAAGAAATGATGAGATATCAGATTTATAAATTCCTATTATGACCAAGTCTTACACCTATTAGCTAGACTAGTGAAGGCTTTCATTCAAGATGAGTACATTTATTTAAGACTTTTAATTTTTTTTGAATGGTTATTTATATGAGCAGATAAAATTCACTTAACTATATAATCTCATTGAAACTTTTTAACTCATTTATTCCAATGATAATGCATTGACGAAATTTTATGAGATAAAGGAAGTGTAAGTTTTGAAGGGTATTGGAGAGTGAGTACTTTGAGTAATTATTAGGAAGTAAAGTTTGTTTGGTTTAAAGGTGGAAGTATATATTAAAAACACTTTGTTTGAGTTGGAAGAGTAAAAATTAAAAGTTAGATTGTTAAGAAGCAAAAAGTGGGCGATGATAGAAAAATGTATGTTGGAAAAGAAAGAATTGTATATTTTGAAAGTAAAAATTGTATGAACTTTGGAAAAGAAAATAAAAGCAAAGCGTATAAGTGTGATTTTGAAAAATGAGAAGTGTATGTTGAAAATGGAGTTGTGTGTTTTGGAAAAGTTTATATTTTTGAAAAGTAAAATTTGGTTGTTGAAGGATAAATATATATATATATTTGTTTTGAAAAGGTGATGTGTGCGAGAAATAAAGGATGGAGTTTGTGAGTTCGGAAAGGTGGAAATTGTATGTTGTGGAAAGGTGAAATTGTGTATATGAGAAGTAAGACGAACGTGTGTATCTTATGGAAAGTGAAATAGTGAAATTCAAGGTGATGCTTGTGAACGATGGGAAGTGGAGATTGTAGGATTTAGAGTTAAAAGTATATATTAGAAAGGCCTTGTGTGAAGATTGCGAAAATTAAAGTGTTTGATTTGGGAAGAAAAGTTATTTGAGTTTGTGTATAAAAGTGAGATTTGTGTGAATTTTGAAAAGGGAGATGAATAGTAATTTGTGTTATAGAGTGAGTTTGGAAACTTTTTAGAAATTAGAAATGTTAAAGAAAATCAAAAGCTCTCTCTCTCTCTCTCTCTCTCTCTTTCTCCCTCTTCTATTCTCCCTTTCTTATGTCTCGAGATATATGTTGAAAGATTATAAAGTGTGCTTCCAAAAGTGAAGGTTTCAAAAGCCAAGTCAACACAACCAGTGATCAAGCCCGAAGAAAGGTACGTCTTTACTTTTAGTAAATTTCAATTATTTCATTATTATTTATTAAATGAACTTTCTAATCCATCTTTTCCTTGTTTTTCCTATTTTATTTGCATAAACTACGAGGAATGGTACCGGTCGAGGGAACAAAATACAAGGAGTTAAAGGCGTCAGTCGCCTCTATCCAACCGGGTAGAGGTGCTACGGGCGAAACCACCGGGTCGTAGCCCCCGGTGACTGTGAGTATTTCTAAACTTAGAAAACCTTTAGGGACCCCTTGATGTGGTGTGCGTAAACCCTTCCCTTTTAGGTTCTTGTAGCAACTTCAATTTTATTAGGATTACTTTTGTTTTATTTTAGATCCTTAAACCTTTACACGCACGCAAAGTCCTAAGGGTTAGTAATAACAAAATTTTTTATCCTATATAACAGTACTGACACTTAAGGACAAAAATTAAGGACTGAGTCTTAGAAAATCTATACTTATGATGCATGTACACTTTAGGATAGAAACTTATAACATAGAAAATTTAGTGACATCTCACTTTAGAATTAGTAAATATCTTTAAATTAGAATTCAATCAATTAGAAAATTTTAGCCAATAATTGACTTAGGACATTTCAAAACCCCACAGCCTACTGCACACACTTAGATTTGTTTGTTAGGACAACCGACTCTAATTTTAGGTTAGGCCGGTGTTTATTTTCTTACTGCTGTGTGACGGGCTTTTTCTCGATTTTCACTGCGTGCTGGTTGTAAAAATATTGGTGTGTTTGCTTACTTACTCTTACAGCACTCTGTGATATTGGTTTGATTGACGATTAGATTACCCATAGGTTAGGAGCGATCTGGAATGTTAATATGATTTTCTGCAGGTGACCACACTCGTGCAGGGCAGAAAAAGGGGGCTAATTAATCAAAAATTATATATAAATGCTACAGGTACTACAGCTGCTTAGCCCCCAAATAAGGAGTGTGGTCAAGTGTGGCTAATTGATTCAATTTAAATGCATATATATAATTGCTTGGGATAATTTTTGCTTAGGATAACCCTGCAGGTGGTCTAGATTTTCCTTCTTTTTATGTAAAATGTAATGTAAATGTATTTGAAAATTATCATAAATGTGAAAGTGATTTTGAAAGTGGGATATTACATCCAATTTGGAATCCAAAGAAAGGAGAATATACCTTAAAGGATTATTCTCTTTTATTTGGAAAGCCAAATTAGGATGATTCAATATCTAAATAGAAAAGAAAATACCCCTCTTAGGGATGAGTTTCTTTTCATTTGGATATCCAGAACCTGGCGGACCCGAGAAGCTCATAAAAGAAGAAAAGACAGAATGAGAAGATTGAAGAAAGAAGACGAAGAAATAAAGATTCAAGGAACAGTATATCCCATTTCAAAAATCACTTGCGTCATTCTTAGGATTAGAATCCGGGTTTGTTGTCAGTGGTGCCCGGCCACTTTACTTTTCTGCAAATTATGGGTGTAATATGGACATTGGACATTATATTTGGATTATTAAAATTGATTTTTACATTGTTTGTGCAGCATATTTTTTTTAGGATCTTGCATGCCGTGTTTTGTTTTAGCATGGATTCGAATCGGAGAGATTTTTTTTCGTAAGGGTACGCTCAAAATTCTTTTACTTGAAATTCTAATAAAATTTTTAGGCTCACATAGTAACTCTAACGATCTAAGAAGTAAGCTCGGGACCGCCGAGAGTCAGCATAAGCATATTAATACTTTCTCTTCCTTGTTAGGCACCTCCCCGCCTGCGGGTTCTGGCAGACGATTTGACCTATGAGGGTGCAGTTCTGTCAAGGGGAAGTTGTGCAATCTCTAGGGAAAAACCTATTTTTCTAAGCCTAATTTTAAAACTACTTCATATTCATTTTATGCATTTTAGTCAATTAGCATGCATTGCATTAGATACAAACTAAAAAGAGTCTAAAATATTAATTGCATTTCTAGACATTTATCACCCTACATAAGTTGAGGGGCTAATTAGGAATTGTCTTAGATGTCAGCCCCAATTCCTTAAAACTTAAACAACATCTCTACCCATCTTTCATAAGAGACTGGACACATGATTTTAAAGCGCCTAGGTGGTTAGCTGGCTCCCCAATCCAGGCCGGGGTAAGTCCAGATTTGCACTTCATTAGTTAGGTTCGAGTCGCTACTTTGTAGTACCCAAATTAGATTTAGGTTCTGAGGCAGATTCTTTTTAGATCTTAAGTCCTCACCCTCTGGGAATATAATCCCAAATTTCTAATAAATTGTCAACTTAAACATAAAATTTTCTCCTAAAATGTAAAGCCCAACATAGGATAGATTGAGGTTGTCTCTGAGCTTCTCAGAATCCGACACCTCCTACTTTTCATCCTTTGACTCGATAATAAATGTGCAACATTGAGCTTTCACCTTGGAAAATTCTTACTTCTGTTTCTTGTCTTTTACTTTGTAGTCAAAGGGTATGAAATCACTGCTTTAATCGAGAGTTTTCTTAGGAGCATTCCTCCTAAGATGTAATTAACTATAGGGGCTTACCTCTATAGGGATTTGAGAACCCCAGACTAAAATAAACCTTGTTTTATTCGTATAAAATAAGGGAAGAATCTTTGGGAACGTAGATATTTTTTAAAACCTCATTTCTAATTTTAAATAGACTTGTAGAATGTTATTATTATCTTTTCAGATAATATAATATTATACTTATTATATTCAACTTTAGAAATGATGAATTTTATAAAACTCATTCTCGCTTTTGGATATCTTGAATAATGTTATGTTCGTCTTTTAAGATGATATAATATTATTCTTGTCATATCTAAACAAAAGAATGAATAAATTTTTTTAAAAACGTATTTCTATCTTTAAACATATTCTATAGAATTTCATGTTCATCTTTTAAGATGATATGTTATTGTTTGAATTATGTTTGATTATAGAAATATCAATTTTCAAAACCATATTCTGATATTGAATCCATTGTAGAATATTGTGTCGGCCTCTCGAGACTATACTTTATTCTCAATGTAGTATTCGATTACAAAATAGGAGAAATCAAAATTTGCGTGGTGACACAATTTTTCTCCCACCAATGACATCTCAAATTCTACTTCAAATTAACTAAGTTAAATAATCTTATTTTTATTTTAGAAAAGCAAACACATTGAAATAGTTGGCAAGTTAATTTTTCTCCTAGATCATGATATATATGTTGATGAATTGATCTACAATATTTTGATTCAATTTAAGATGGGGTTCTAGAACCTTAAGCTAATTGTGAATGGGGGAGTGGTATTAATTTTAGCTGCTAAGGATGAAAAGGATGTCCCTTTAGTTTAGATTGATGTTGGGTTGGGTATTGACTCCCCTTAGTCCTAAAAAGGAGGTTCCTACCACTACTGTACTCACTATACCCTATTGGGAGAAGAAGAAACAAAAAATATGTATTCATAACTAAACCTGCATCATTGTTTGTGATTTAGGAAAGTTCTGGGAACCCCTTTAAAAGTAAAAATCAAAAAAATAATTATCTGTGTAGAGTTAGAAAGATGATCACTAAGTCTAAGATGATTGCTAAATTAAAAGCTTTAAGTCAAGTAGAGCTTGAGACTATTGAGAAACTCCCTATTCATGGTTCATCCCCCCTTCTAAAGGTGAGTCGTTTCTACCCCCTTATTGTTTCTTCAGTGGAGGAAAGAGTCAGCATGAAAGCCTGTTCTCCTCCATGCTCGTTGTATTAATTTGTCCAGAGAACCCCTAAGGAGAAGCAACTCAAAAGGAATAGGATGTTAAGGAACAGCATCCATACTTGTGCTACCTAATTAGGAGGACTAGAGAACAATACATGAAACATCTGAAGGGAATGATTTCACATAAGTTTGAGAAGGAAATCTTGAAGAAAGGGAAAATTTAAGCAAGGATTTTGACACTTTAATTTGTTAGAATGAATAAGAAGTATGTAAGGTTTTGATCCACATCTATACTAAGGAACATCTACCATTGGGGGTCTTTCCTCTCATCTACCAAGACGAAGGGGATTATTCTTATTGGGTCTAGAAATGGACACCATCACAATGGTAAGCCATCGATCCCTCTTATGAAAATATCAAAGCTTTCCTCAATCATAGTAAAGTAAAGTAACTAGTAGAAGTCTAGTATAAGAGGCACAAATCTTTAAAAAAAAAAATTACTATGTTCCTAAGAAACTTAGCAATAATAAAAATCTCTATCAACCTATGGATATCCCGAGGCTCCCCTTTTGAGAGCTCCACCCCACTAGGTGTAGGAGTATCCACACTTAAGGAACCTCTGGAACCCTTTAAGGAGGATGCCTCTAAACCTATTATAGATGCCACCCTTGTGACTACAAACATCGGGACTATCAAAAATGGGAAGGGATAGTGGCTAGAACAAATAATGAGAAGATTGATCAAGTAGTAGAATAATCCATTGACTCTATAAAAGATATTTAGTTATAGTAAGTTTTGTCTAAGCTAGGTGATGAAGAATTTAAAGACATGATGGATCAATGTGGATGCTTTCCCATTGACCCAAAGTTCATGGAGGGAATACCGATCATAGAATTGGTTCAAGAAATATAGGATATCCTTAAAAAGAAAGAAGCTATATAAGCCTTTAACCTAGACCTCAATAAGCTTTTGATAGATGAAGAGGATGCTACTGCTGGCAGTATTTTCATTATAGAAATAAGTGCATCGATCAAAGATGTTGAGCCCAATAGACCTCAGCCAAGTAGAGAGGAGGATTTAGCAGTACATGTTTCTGACTCAAATGTGTTAGTTAGACTAATAGAAAAAGATGAACACATTTAGTTTTTTGGAAAAGGAAGTTTAAGAAATTTATTAAGGGTAGAGGAAATATAAAGACAACTTTCCAAGACATAATAGCCTCAGCTCGAGTAGTCATAACTTACTATATACACAGTGGGTGATTAGAGAAAAAATTAGATTTATACCTTATGAATAAAGAGATAACTCTATTTGTTCACCCAGCACCACTGGTAGTCCCTATTATCCCTACTGTGTTAGCTGACAAAGACATCAAACATATGATCAAAACCTAGGTAAGGGAGGCTATAACCCATTCCCAAAGGGGCCATGTCTATTCCAATGGATAGGCCCTACCGTAAGGAGTATGACTGAGCTCCTTATTTGAATGGTTTTGTGCCACCTTTTTTTAAAGTTTTTGTGATATTAAAAACTTGAGGTAGCACCTAGCCCAGTTCTATGTAAGCTGTTACAATACAAGAGGGTCATATGCTCTACTATTTTGTCAATTCATTAGTAGCCTTTCTAGAACCTCTTTCAATTGGTATGCTGATCTAGCAAATGGCTTGGTAAAAACCTTAATTAAGTTAGAGGGTATATTCTTAAAGAGATCCTCTAGAGCTCAGCATATTGTAACCATGGGTGAACTGAACATCGAGAAATAGAAGCTAGGAGAGTCTCTAGTTGAGTACATCCTGAGATGAAAAAACCTCTTGATGAAGTGTAAATCACAACTGTGAGAGAAACATGTTGTGGAAATTCTCATAGAGAATATCCATGATCCTATTACTTTTCTTCTATAAGGGCTCAGTATAAAAAAATTTGAAAAGGTACTTAATTAGGAAAATAACCTGTAGGAAGTGGCCTCTCAGATGCCATTCTTGAAGGATTAGTCTGATGAGAAGAAATCAAGTAAGCTTAAAAAATCTTTTGAAAAGAGGGCAACAATAGTATTCATAGTAGATAACGGGAAGAAAAGAACCAACAATTAGTTGAGTGTTCCTCCACCATAACCATTTCAGGTAACCCCTCAATCTACTAGGGAGCTATAGTTGATATCTTTTAAAGAGAGATTGGTGAAAGTCTAACCATTTTAAAATGGAGTCAGCAAGAAAAATCTTCAAGAATCTCTTAAAAAAACTATACTTAAGATTGTCAGAAGCCAAGAAGTTGGAAGAGGTAAACAAGAGGGATGATCCCAATTTTTTTTGTTATCATCGTATATTGGGACACACAATCGAAGACTATCCTTAGAGAAATTTTAAATAGGGTAATATCCTAAATCCTAAGGAGTAGTTGGTAGAGCCGGATTAGGGTTCCATCAAAATAATCTCAGGTAAGCACTATAACATTTCTCTATCAATTGATGATGATTGGGATATTTCATTATTCCAAGCATTTATAAAGTCTAATAACAAATCTTTACAACTTTCTCAAGAATTATTGATGAGAGTCTGGGGCTTGATCTTGGAGGTTAAGCTAGAGGCATTGTAGAAGGATATTGAGATGATTTCCTATCCAACAGTTATAAGAGGTAATTTAAATAGTAAAAAGAAAAAGCATGAATTTATTTTAGAGAGGAAACATGTTGATGAGAGAAGTATTCCGAAGGTGGATAATGGGATAATACCCCTATCCCCATTGACATTATCTAATATTTACTTTATCCCATCAAAGGCAAAGTGTCAAAAATTAAAAAATAAATCCTTTTACACATAATTTAATGATTAATGATGAGAATGAAACACAAAATTAATCTTTCATAAAGGAAAATCAAAACTCAAAAGTTATTGATCAAGGTGCTAAAAATGTTAATCCTTTAGATTTGACCTCTAAAGGAGGAGATAAATCTAAGAACTTATCAGATGGCTACACTCCCAAAGTTACCTTTCAGTGTAGTCCCATAGTGATCGATTTTCTATATTTTAGACTTCCAATAATAAAATAACATTTCATCACTTAAAGAGAGCATAGATCTTGCGAATGGTTTTCCTCCTAAGTAGATCATTGAGGTATAAATTCATGGTGGTAAAGTCTTAACACCTAGGATCCTTCCTCAAGAAATGGGAAAACAAGTTGTGTCTAATAATCTAATTTGAACTTCTCCTTAATAATCAAACCTTCCTTCCAATCCACTGGGTGCTGATCCTGATATTTCCAAAGTCTATTACAACATCTTAGCTCATCTTCAGAAGTTATTGGCCAAGTTGAGTATTTATGACATCCTCATTCTCTTGAATGATATGAGGGAATATTCAATCAAAACACTACTTGACCTAGAGATTTTCTTAGCCCAATTAGCTAGAACTTCATAAGAATAAGATTTATGCTTTAAAGAAATCCAAGGGGTGTCCTTTTATGATGAGGATCTACTTCTTGGAACTACCAATCACATTTGGCCACTTTACATTATTACAAATATGGGAAATTTCATAATATCCAAAGTCCTTATTAATATGGTGCATTTATTAACTTAATTAATGTAAAAATTATTTTATAGCTTAAAGTGGACATATATAAGCTCACCACTGATAAAATAGTCATATGCAGGTTCAACGAGAAAGGCGAGAAGGCTTTGTGTCAATTCATAGTCCTTTTGGAGATAGGAGAATTAAAAATAAAGGCCAAATTTGACATAATCGATTCACTGACATCTTTCAATCCACTTATATGTAGGCCATGGATCCTTGAATATAAGATGGTTCAATCTAGCCAACACCAATGCAGCAAGTACCAACTAGACAACATTGAATACGTTATAAGGGGCGATTTGCATCCATTCTCTTTTTATGAGATTGTGATCTATAAAGATGCCACATATTATGCCCATAAGTTGTCCACTACCTATCCTAAAAATGAGATCACATTCAAATAGGAGAAAGTGAGTGAGGAAAATGCAAAGAAAGTAAAAAATCAAAAGGGAAAGAAGCAAAAATAAATAAATAAATAAATAAAATAATCATATTGTGAAGACAGTGTCGAGGGCATGAACTTTAGGCCTCCAAACATTTTACTTCAATGAGGTGGGAGGATGTCCCAAAGAGCATGTGGTTGAGGCCATGCTTCACTTGAAAGAAGAGTAGCCCTGGTGTGAATTGATTTTGAGCCAAATTCAGATGACGACTAAAAAGTACGGGATGCAATAATTCCTTTTGATTATAAAAAGATAATTTCTCCTCCAAAATTTGTTCTCACTTTAGAATATGATAGTGATTTAAAGGGTTATACTTCAGAAGTTTAATGTGATGAGCCAGAATTAACTATGTATAAAAAGCTTAATAGGATAATTGAAGCCTTAACCTTAACCACACTATCTGTTGCCAAGGTTAGTAATTAAGAACTCTCCTAATTCAAATGGTGAAGTTAGGAAAGTCCAAAAGTTTTTTACAAGCCCCTCCACCCCAAGGAAGAAAAGTGGTGTAATCTTGAGGTGGAATATTTTAATGAATCAATGGAATTACTTTTTGGCTACTTTCCTATATGTGTAAGGAATTATGTCTATAAAGATCTCAAGTCGAGTTATGGACCAAGGTTAAAGCTAGATACCACGAGAGCCTTTGGCATACAAAATTAAAAGAAACTAGATTAGAGGTATCAACTTATGTATTGTTGGTTCGTTTGATGACGATGAGTATTGGCTTGTGATAACAAATCATCCTGAATTTTAGAAGGTCCATACAAAAATCGTCAACCCTATAGATGAGCTTTGTTTGCATATATTACATGGTCTAAATGAACTTCAAGTTTTGGATGCATCCCCTAAATTTGAAGAAGAAATTAAATTAAAAGTTGTTGAACTCAAAAAAATTAACCTTAGAATAGAGGATGACCCTCACCCTTCCTCAATTAGCTATTTATTGAGTGAGGAAGAATCAAAGGATCGAATTAAACTTCTCTGTGAATTTAGGTACTATTTTTCTTGGAGATATAATCAAATATCGAGCTTGTCCACTGATGTAATAGTTCTTAAACTTGGAATTTGGCATGTTTCCAATTCTGTTAAGCAAGCTCCCCGATGTATGTGTCTAAAAATGGAACAAAAAGTCATATTTGAAATCA
Organism: Dendrobium huoshanense; assembly: GCA_016618105.1. Lineage (NCBI taxonomy): Eukaryota > Viridiplantae > Streptophyta > Magnoliopsida > Asparagales > Orchidaceae > Dendrobium > Dendrobium huoshanense. The sequence continues at coordinate 22,056,117 of CM028351.1, read as the reverse complement.
AGAAATTATTTAAGGCTGAAATTATTTATGAGGAATAATATTCCTCTTGAGTAGTAAGCGTCATAAAGATTCAAAAGAAAAACATGGTGAAATTTTGATTTGTGTCGACTATAGGGATCTAAATATGACATCTCCCAATGATGAGTTTCATCCACCCATACCAAAGCTTATGACAGACATTGCCTCTGCCCATATTATTTTCTCTTTTATGGATGGCTCATCTAGTTATAAACAATTTAAGATGGTCCCAGAAGATAATAGGAATAATGCATTAAAAACTCATATTAGGATCTTCTATTATAAGGTAATGTCATTTGGTCTAAAAAATGTTGGAGCAACCTAGAAAGGGGCGATGACCCAAATTTTTGATGAATTGATTCATAATTAAGAAAATTGGTACATTTATGATTTACTCATTAAGAGGAAAGTCAAGGAAGCTCACTTGGATGACCTACGAATCATCTTCAAGCAGTTGCATTGCTATAACCTCCAAATGAACTCTTTTTTGTGTGATTTCAACATTTCTTCGGGAAATTTTTTTGGGCTTCATAGTGAGGCACCATTAAATTAAAATAGAAGCCATCTTAATATGCCACATCCTAGTTACCTTACTCGATTATATTCTCTTCAAGGTAGGTTGACATACATAAGGATGTTTATTTCTAATTAGACTGGTAGGTATCAACCCTTCTATATTCTAGCTAAAAAGAACATCAAATTCATATGGGATGAAAAATGTTAAAGTTACTTAAAGAGTATTAAATAATATCTTACAAATCCTTTAGTATTGGTATCCTCTATTCCGGAGAAGCCTCTTATTCTCTACACTGCAGCTTTAGATTAGTCACTTGGTGCCCTCATTGGCTGAAGTCAATGAGGAAAAAGAAAATACCCTCTACAATATGAGCTGATGACTTTTTCTTATGGAAATCCAGTATCCTTCCATTGTGACGGATTATCTTGCTTTTGTTTTTGCAGTCCAAAAGCTAGGGCACTACATGCTCTCTTATTTGGTGAGCTTAATTTCAAGAGTTAATCTATTGCAATGTCTTATGATCCAACCTACATTATTAGAATGTCTGGAATGGTAGTTTATGATATTGATTCAATTTGAAATAAGTTTCTTTCCCCTCAGTGTTGTAAAATGATAGGTCATTGCTAACTTTCTTACAGTACACCCACTGCCAACATAATCACCTCTAAATAGTGATTTACCTGATAAACAAGTCATGATTTTTGAGAAACTAAATAATCTTGTATGGTAATTATATTTTGATGGTGCAACATCCTCCCAGCAAGGTAATGCATAGAAGTCAACTATTCCAAAAAAAAAAGCTAGAACTTGTCAAAATTTCATAATATGAAAAAAAAAAAAGAATGATGCATTTCTCTTATCATTTATTAGAGCCTTGTACAAACAATGAGGTTGAGTATGAAGATCTAATAACTATATTGAAACTTATAATACTCATGAATATAAAAGAAATCAAAATCTTTTGTGTTTCTTAGATGGTTATCAACTATATTGTAAGAACCTATAAAGTTTTGAATCCAAAACTCCTGAAATACCATCAGTAAACAAATCACTTGCTCAAAAAGATTCGTATTATAAATATGTATAGAATTCTCTATGGAAGTAATTCTATGGTGGATGTCTTGTCAAAAAATACTAATCAATTTTCCTGTCTAGAAGAAGACTTCATTTATATAGAAATTTAGGGTCATCAGGTCTTAGCCCTATAAATTTGGAGCACATCAGTAAGAAATCTGCCTAAGTATAGTTTTCCTCTTTAACAACAAATGAAGAAGGTGATTGGAGACAAACACTCATGGATTTGATTTAAGAAGGAAAGCTCCCTCAAGATAGATATCCTGTAGATCAAATCAAGAAATATGCCCTCTCATATGCCCTCATGAAGAACACTCTATATTATCTATCGTTCAATCATATGTGTCTACATTGTCTAGATAAATGAGAGGCCTTAACAATAATTTATGAGGTCCATTCTAGATAATGCAGTGCTCATCGATTTGGTCCTAAGATGAAATAAAAATTAAAAATTAACTTGGTTATTATTGACCCATAATGAATGATAATTACATGAATGTTACAAAACATTATCATCAATGCCAATTTCATGGTGTGGTTTTACATCAGCCGCCTAACATTTTGCATCACATATAGATTTGTATCCCTTTGAGAGTTGGGGCATAGATGTTATCAAGCCTATTGACTCTCCTTCTGCAAGGGATTATCATTTCATTTTAGCCATGACCAATTATTTCTCCAAGTGGGTGAAAGCATATGCCATGTAACAACACATCATCTCATGAAATTCTTTTGTAACCATATCGTATATCGATTTGGCATATACTATAGGAATATATCTTGTAATGGATGTATATTCAAGTAATAATATGAAAAACTTTATGAAAGTCTATAGCATTGATTAGAGATACTCAAAAATCTATCACCCATGAGCTAATAGGTTGGCTGAGGCCTTTAACAAATCAATTGTATAAATCATCAAAAATACCTTAGATGACCACAAATGCTAATGAAATATGATATTGGTGGAAGCCTTATGGGCCTATAAAACCATTTATAGGAACTGGACCCAATCCACTCCATTTGCATTAGTGTATGGATCTGAGGCTGTACTCCCTTTAATGGTAGAAATCCTTTACTATGGATCGCAGTACAAAACCAAATCACACTGAATGAAATGTACACCATCATTTAGAAGAGATTGAAGGCCTTAAATACAATCTCCTCCAAGCTCTATAGAACTTAGAGTTGTATAAAGCCTAAATAGTTAAAGATCATGATAAGTTAGTGTGACCTAGAACCTTCTAAGTATGAAACTTGGTCTTGGTTCTTCGGAGGACTATCTTAGCCCACCAAAAGATCGGTGAGAATTTTGAACCACTATGGGAAGGACCTTTTATTGTAGAGACAATCTACAAAGGAGGCTCCTATCTGATAGTTGATTGTGATGGAAATCACTCAATTCCTCTATTTAAGGGGTGTTTTATTAAGAAATAATATTCTTGATATAAACTAAATTTTAAATTAATGAAAAAAAATCTTCACTAAATCAAATTGAATTGAGTTTATCCAAATCTCAAATTCCAAAGACTTAGCTTTCTTCTTCCAATGATTAAAAATGAGTCATCATGATTTCTTTCCTTAGAATTTGATCCACTATTGGTGGAGAATGCCATATGTGGCACCACCTAGGTATTAATTCAATTTTTATTCTTTATGGTCAAGTGTGAGTCCCCACCTTAAGCTTTCTTTCCATATGATTATCTGCTAGTAGTGAAGCATGCCCCTTGTGGCACCCATCTAGCTTTTCAATACTTAAGGTTAGATGTGAGTCTTCATGCTTTATTTCCTTAGGATTAGATCAGCAAGCGAGATTACACACCCCTCTTGGCACCACTCTAGTGTCCTTATCCAGAAATTAATCTTCCATTCAAATTTAAATTTGCTAGTAGTAGAGCGTGCCCTTTGTGACACCACTTTACCTTTTTCCTACTCAAGGTTATATGTGGATCATTATGCTTTCTCTCCTTAGGAGTAGATCCAATAGTAGTTGAGCATGCCCTTTATGGCACTACACTAATCTTAAAACCTTTCTGGTCATCAATAGAAAAGTGTGAGTCCCCACCTTAAGCTTCCTTTTCATGCAATCTTCTATTAATAAAGGAGCACACACTTTTTGACACCACTCTATCTCAAATCCTTAATGTTATGTGTGAGTCATTATGCTTCTTTCCCCTAGCATTAGGTTCAATAGTGGTGGAGCACACCCATTGGGCACCACCCTAGAATTAATTCAATCTTGGTCCTCTAAGTTTACGTCCTCCCTTTCCTTTAACTAAAAATTCTAGATTTGACCTTTCCATTTGGTCAATGCCAATATGTATAATACAACTTTATTCTACTACACATATTGAGGGTCCATTTATTGACCTCATTCTTGTTATAAGGTTTATAAAACTAAAATTTAATCATTCAAATCTAAAGTCAAGTTCAAATTTAAATAGAAAGTTATCAAAAAATCATAAAACATTTCCAAAAAAAATTAAAATAAGAAAAGTCAAATTCCTTAGACTCATTTAAGGGTCTAATATTTATTAAAAATATCAAAGTTATAGAAATTAGTAAAACAAAAGTCAACTCTAGTTCAAAAACACACCTAAACATTAAAAAATTCTAGAAAAATATAATTTTAACAAATGTAATGTCATTTTACTCACTAGGGTCTAATATTTATGAAATATATTAAAACTCCATAATTTGATCTAAATTAAAACGTCAAAATTGGACCCCTTTATTTATTGAATTAAAATAATTCAAAAAATCCAAAAATTCAGCAAATGATTAAACTACATAAAACATTAATCTAATCAGTAAAATAAGATAGCCAACCCCAAAATTCACAACAAACACTTTATTTATAAAGTTTTTAGAATGGACTACCTTGAGCTACAGGGCTACGTGTTCTAAGGATGTCTGGTTCCTGGAGCCAATTATGGCAATGCAAAGAATGAATTCAATGGAGTGCAAAACCATAAATAAACTAATAATTAATTACATAACTAAAATTAAATCATTAATACAACTAGATAAGCCTAGTTTTTGGGATGGACTACCTCAAGCTATGGGGCTACATATCTTGAGGAGGCTAGGTTACTCTAGCCTATTGTGACAATGCCATAAGCTAATTAATGGAAAAAAATTATCTAATGAGTTAATTTTGATGTTTATTAATTAAAAATCATCAATTCATTTATTTTAACTAGTTAAATTAATTGAGTGGTTTTGCTGGATAACCCAAGCCTACGAGCTATTAACTTAGCCCCATTGAAGGTGAAATAAATTTCAAGGTCCTAGTTTAAACAAAGGTATTAATCACTCAACTCTAAAAAATTCATCCTAAAATGAACATTAAAAGACTAATACTTAAGCACAAATTAAAATCCCTTCATCCAAAAAAAAAACTCCTAGAAAACTTTAAATACTATCAAACATAGAACACTTCTAAGCCACACTACATGATGCACACACTTTAGATGGTTTATTAGGACAATAACTTCTAGTTTTAGGCTAGACCAGAGTTCTTTATTTTTCTAATACATGTGTGCTGAGATTTTCTATGGATTTCATTGCATATTATTGGTTATAATGAATTGGTTGATGTGATGCCTTATGATGTATTAAATTTATCATGCTATTTATGAATAGATGTCATGGATGATAGATTCTCCTAGGTTAGGTATCATCTTAATACTAGTAGGATTTTCTACAAGTGTCTATGCTCTTGGAGGGATATAAAATAAGGGGTTTAAATTAAAATTTATTCAAAGAATCTTGTGTAGGTGCTGAAATTGCTTAGCCCTACTAAAATTAAAAGAGCATGACCAAGTAATTATATTTGGCTCAAATACGAGCAAATGAAATTATATAACTTCTTGCAATGATTTTGATTATAATTTCTTATGAGGCGCTAGAAAAAAGAAGTGAAGTCTTCCTAAGCAAAGACAAGACTTCTTCCTCCACGAACAAAAGAGTTCCATCCATCTTTTTAGGATAATTCCAGAGAAATTCCTGGATATACTAGCTGGATATTATTATAAATCTATTTTTCATGGCTTATGTTTTGATGATTGACAAACACTGTTTCTCTTGGACTGCTTGTTGCTTCTAACTTTTTAGGAATCGAAGATCGGACGATCAAGAAGAAGCCAGTTCAGAATTGCGTAGGTTTAGGGTTGAGTCAGTCTGTACTTTTGTTTTTCACATCTTGAGTCTACTTGTAATGGTCAAAAAGACTGATGCTAAGTAACCCTTCACACACACACTTGAGAGACTTAGAATTTATGTTTTTACTCATATCGGCCAGGACGATTTTTGGATCAGCCTGGACGATCAGCTCAAAACAAAAAGTCTAAATAAGGATTCTTAATTTAGGCAGTCGTAATTAACATATCGGCCTGGATGATACATGTATCGGCCAGGACGATAAGCTCAAAACAGAAAGAAGTTGCCGCCATAGACAATTAAGGTATACTATATTTTTAAATTATCAGCCAGGACGATCCTAGGATCGGCCTGGACAATATTCACAAATTATGCCATAATTGTTTAGGAAATCAAGGGAGTAATTAAGGATGATTGATACGATCATATCGTCTTGGACGATCGAAGGATCGGCCAGGATGATCCAGTCAAAAACCTTAAGTTACTTCAGGACGATAAGTATCGGCCAGCTCGTATCAAGGGTTATTATCAGGACGCTTTCCTCTGATTTGAACTGATTGGCCAGGACAATCGTCAGATCGGCCTGGACGATCAAGCCAATTTTTAATCATCCTACTTTGCATCTAGGGCGATGCTCTAGCCGATCTTCATTGATTTGTACTGATTGGCCAGGCCGATGTCCATATCGGCCTAGACGATATAGTCGGCAACTTGCAATTAATGAGCTCATTTGAAGCTCTTCTATTTAAGAGCTCTTGTTCAACATTTTTCAAAACCTTTGGCTGCTACCTTGACCTGAGAAGACCTTGAGGAGAGAAAGAGAGAGAGGAGAGAGAGAGGATCTTGTGAGGGGGAGCTTGTGAGGGGATTCACAAGGGTTGCTTCAAGAATCGCTCTGCTTCATCTTCGTCTAGAGTTTCTCATTCGTGGAAGGGTCGGTAGAGGTAAGGAGTTTGCTTTTGGTTTTGGTTCTCTGACAGCTTCAGGAGGAAGCAAAAGGAGGAAGGTTCTCTGCCTTGTCGGGGCGGCAAAAAGGAGGTTCTTGTGAGGGCTTCTCCGCCTAGCTGTGGGGGTTAAAGGAGAGTCACGTTTTGTAGTGCAATACTTGGAGGGTGCCTCCAAGGAGTGGATGTAGGTCGAGTCGACCGAACCACTATAAATTTTTATGTTCTTTTTCTTGCTTTCGCGCTTTTAAATTCCGCATTTATTTCTGTGGTGTGATTTGGTTTATGCAATTTTCTTTCTTTGTGAAAAGAGTTTTTAAAATACCAATTCACCCCCCCCCCCCTTCTTGGTTAGCTTGGGACTAAGTTCATAGGGCTTAACATCCCTAACGAACTTTCAAGTGGTATCAGAGCGGGATTCAAAAATTAAAGTTTGAAAACTTTTTGAATTTGATACATGGCTAACATTGGGAATCGTAACACTACGGAAGGGTATTCTATTACCCGACCTCCTATGTTCGATAACCTACCTTTTGATTTTTGGAAAACTCGCATGTCAACATTTTTACAATCTACTGATTATCACATGTGGATGCTTATTCAAGAAGGTTATTCTCCACCTTCTCGTGAAATTAATGGTGTTAAAACTGAAGTTGCTTTTACTGAATGGACTTTTGATGAACGAGATTTAGCTCAATTAAATGCGAAATGTTTGAACTGTTTTTTCTGTGCTTTGAAATCTGAAGATTACATGCATGTTTTAACTTTCAAAACTGGTAAAGAAATTTGGGATAATTTATGCATCACTTATGAAGGTACTAATGAAGTTAAACAATCATGTTTGAACTTTCTCTTGCATGACTACGAACTTTTTCGTATGAAACCTCATGAATCGATTTCTGACATGTACACTAGGTTTACTCAGATAGTTACTTCATTGCATGCACTAGGAAAGGAACTTTCGAACTATGAAAAAGTTAACAAGATTTTGAGATGCTTGCCTTCGTCTTATGATGCAAAAATTACTGCCATCACTGAATCTAAAGATTTGAACACATATTCTATTGATAACTTACTTGGCTCACTCATTGCTTACGAGCAAGAGGTGAATCAAACAAAAGTTGATGCAGGTGAAAAGAAAAAGGAGAAAAAAATTGCACTGAAGGCGCACAAATCGGATTCTGAATCTTTTGGGTCTGAAAGCGATGAAATTGCCTTCATCACAAGGCAATTCAAAAGCTTCCTAAGGAAGAAACAAAAGCATCATCAAAGTTGGAGAAAAGGTAAGGATTATAAATATGTTAAAGGATCTTCTGATGTTGTTTGTTTTGAATGCAGGAAGCCTGGACATGTGAGATACGATTATCCTACACTACAAGATCATTCAAGCAAAGAAAAGGAAAAAAATGAGGAGAAAGCTAAGTCTAGGAATGAGAAGAAGAAAATCCAAAGAGGTTTTTGGGCAGAATCTGGTACTAATTCCTCTGAGACTGAACCAGAGGAAGAGACTGAAAACTTGTGTTTCATGGGAGAAAATCAAAGTGATGAGGAAGAGGTATGTAAACCAACCAATGATGAATTGTTTGAAATTTGTGAAAAAATCCATGTATCATACAAAAAACTTAAGAAAACTCATGCTAGTCTAAAATTAGAACATTCAAATCTACAAAAAGAGCATGAAGTTTTTCTCAAAGATCATGCAATGATTGATTCAAATCACATGGCTCTTGTTGATGAATTTGATGAGTTGAACAAAAAGCATTTGGAATTAGTTGATGAACATAATGCATTAAAAGCTTCACACACCTCACTTAAGGTTGATCTTAAGAAATCTAAAGAGATTGAGAAAAATTTGATGATTGAGAATGATGCATTAAAAAGAACTAACTTAAGGATTCAAAATGATTTTTATATGTATAAGAAAAATCGGATGATTTCCACTTTTGATCTTAAGCCAGAACCTAGGAAGAGGCATTATAACTCAAACCATTTAAGAAATCCTTTTCCTGGAGTTCTATGTTTCTCATGTGGCATGTTAGGACACATCTCACACACGTGCACCGTCCACCGTAGTACACATTGGGTGTGGAGACCTAAGATGCATGATTCACAGCATACCACATCTGCATTACACTCTACTTTTCCTAAGAAGGGGCCCAAACCTGTTTGGCTTCCTAAATCTAACTGTTGTTGAGTTTTGCAGGAGTGCTCTCACCAAAGACCTCGTGGGAGCATAGGATAACTGGACATAAGGAGGCTTGCAGCTCAAAATTGCTTAAATTCGCTGCTTTATCACTTGCTTGAAATCTTTAGTTTTTGTTTGTGTTATTTGTTTTTGTGCTAGTTTTTGTGCTTGCTTTGTGTTGCTCTACTATAATTCTAATTAATAAAACTCAATAGTAAAACAAAAATAATTAGTGAAGCTAGATTATTAAATAAACAAAATATGCATATTAATCTATAAGAAAATTAGTAAAAAGACTATCAATTACTAATAGGTGTTGTACATTGCAATAAACCTCAATTTTTATCTTTTGTACTTTTGCTAATGGTTCTATCACATGCTTCTATCAATCATTATGCCATGTATAAATGTTTATAAATATGAGATATTAGAATGCTTATTAGTGTGTCATGAAAATATATTTATTGATATTTTTTAATGCCTTTGTGACATGATATGCCATGTGGTAATATTATTAATGCAAGTTCTATCTATCAATCCATTCATATTTTATCTTATAAATGTAATCATAGATTTAATTATGAATATCAAGGAAGGACATCAATCTTTTCTGTTGGGTTTTTATTCTTTTATTTAACCCAAACTATCAACCAGCTGGTCATCAATCTTCATCTTAACATTATTATTCATTAATCTTAAATCGATTGATAGGTAGCTTTCAATAATTTATAAGGAGCTATTACTCTCTATGCATCAATGTAGTCAATAAATTTGTTAACCAGGATTACACAACAAACAATTTTTAAAGGAAAGCCCTTCAACTCACCCTCCTTTATAGAGTAATAATTGTTTTAATGACCAACCTATTTTAATTATAGTGATGATAGCTAGTCTTCCTTTCTTATCTGCAAATGTCATAATTATCTTATATATTATATCATTTCCTATATGCAATTTAAGTCAAAATCATGTATGAAATGAACAAATCTATAGGAAATCTAAACACTATTTATTTTCTTCAAAAAAAAATAACTATTAATCTTCCTAAAGAAATTCAATAATATTATAGTTAAAATACTCTTAAGAATCATATATATTATATACAAAAAGTTACGCATAGAAAGTTTAGTAAATTAGAACAAATGCATTTTTATTAATTTAGGGGAGATAAAAATTATATAAATTAAAACCATCAAATATAAGAGTAAGGGCATAATCACTTACTTTAATTAGACTAAAAGTTATAACATAAGCAATATAAAAAAATACCCCAAGGTGGTTTCTCTCTCTTATATCCACCTTCCCTTCTTATATTTTTTTTTCTATATCGGCAAGCTTAGTGAAGTGAGGGGAGGCAAGGTGGGGTGGTAGGGAAATTTAAAAGAAATTATAAAAAAAAAAATCATTTTTAGTGCCTAGTTTTATGATAAGGATGTTTCAGCATATTCAATACTATGGTGGCATTTTCTGGTATCATAGTACCCTCAAAGCTATTACACTTGCCAGGACAATGTCATATTGCTACCAATTATACCATTTTTTCAAAACTTTTTATATAAATTCATTTTAAACTTTTTAGTCCTTACAACCTACTTGAATGAATTTGTTGCCCTTTTTATTTTGGCTGGTTAAGAAGTTGTTATCTATAGAAAATTTTATAATATTGAAGTTAGTACATCCCAAGGAACACCTATGTTCGTAGCGGATAATATATGTGGAACATCTAGTGACCAAAATATCTTAGGGGTTAAATTTGTAAATGCCATTAAAAATAAACAATATAAACCTTATTCTAATACATACAATTTAGGTTATAAGAACCTCCCCATTTTTTAATGGAATAATAATCCTATTGGTGGTAGTTATTAGAATCCTCACTAACCAAACTCTGTAGAAAATTGGAACCCAACTGAATAGAATTATGAAACCCAAGGCCTAATTATCCTTATGGATTCAATGCCAATAACCAAATTAATGATAAAGAGCCTTCTCTAGATGACCAAAATTTGCAAATGGGAACCCAATTATCGAGCCAAATTATTGTAATTAGGAACCTTGAAAATCAATTAGGGTAGTTAGTTAGTTTTGTAAATAATAAACCCCAAGGAGCCTTGCCTAGCAATATGGAGGTAAATCCTAAGAAAAAGGTAAGGAATATTATGAAGCAATTTAATTATGGAATGGGAGAGAGTTAGAAGAAGTGCGTAAGAATAAGGATTAACTTGTGGAGGAGAAATCTATAGAAGCTCTTATAGAACCCTACAACCACAACCTGTTAAGGACATAAAAAACTCATTATAATGGTTGTTGAAAGACCACCATCACCATTTCCCCAAATGTTATTGAAGTAGAATTTTTTTTTTAAGTTTCTAAAACGTTGACTATTAACATTTCGTTTTTTAAGCCTTGGAGAATATGCCTATCAATGCTATGTTTATAAAAGATATTTTAAGGAAGAACAAAAAATTTGGAGTCTTTGAAACATTTACCCATAATAAGGAATTTGCAGTCCTATAAAACAAACTCCAATAAAATCTTTAGGATCAAAGTAATTTTACCATTTTAATGCCATTCCTATAGCTGTAGCGATAAATTTTTTGGTTGGGCATTATGTTACATAGGAGTTAGCAAAAATCTTATGCCATAATCCATATTCAAGAAGCTTAACATAGGAAAAGTCCAACCCACCACTTTTACCCTTGACTTAGTAACCATTTATTCACTTATCCAAGGGTACTCATGAAGGAGGTGTTAGTACGGTGTATAAGTTTATATTTTATATTGAATTTTTTATCTTAGTTATGTAATAAGATAGGGAGATAACTATTATCTTTTATATACCTTTCTTATCCATAGGGAAGATTATGATTGATGCACAAAATGGAGAGTTTATCATGAGGGTTCAAGACTACGAAGTGAACTTTAATGTCCTAAAGTCTATGAACGGTTTTAAGGATCATAGTGAGGATTCTTATATATTATATTTAGTTGATGATTATATGGAGGATTATGTGGAAGAATTATTGGTTGATAGTTTTCTAGAGAGTTCATTATGTGAGGATGGTGCATGAAAGGTTGTTGGAGATTCATTACATATGGTTATTGAAGTCCCTAGTGTGAGAGGTATGAAATGTTAAATATGTTATCTTTAGGGAAACTTTTAAAACTATCTATTGAAGTGGCACCCATTCTTGAGTTAAAAGTATTTCTTTCCCTCCTATAGTATGACTTTTTAGGACGGGAGTTAACCTTACCTATCATTATTTTTATTGAGCTAGGTGAAGATTAGTATAGGAAGTTGATTAGAGTTCTTAGCATATATAATAAATTTTTTGGTTAAACCATTTTTATATAAATGGAATTAGTTCATCTTTGGGTATGTAGATGATTTTGATGGAGGAAAACGCCCTACCAAAAGTTGTTCCCAAAATAAAATTGAACCCTACAATAAATAAAGTTATGAATAAGGAGATTTTAAAATGATTGGATACCTGTGAAAATTATTTTATTTTTTGTAGTGCAAGAGCGAGTTCAATTCATTATGTCCCAAAGAAGGGAGGCCTAACCATTACGGCCAATGAAAAAATGAATTGATATCCACTAGGATAATTGCTGGATGGAGGATATACATGTATTATAGGAAATTAAACAATGTTACAGGGAAGGACCATTTTCCCCCTTTTTAATCAGATATTAGAAAGTTAGTACGGTACCCTTTTTACTACTTCTTAGGTGGATATTCAAGTTACCATCAGATTCTTCTAGTACCAGAAGAAGAAAGAAAAACTATGTTAACCAATCCTTTTAGGTCATTTGCTTTTACGAGGATTCCTTTTAGATTACGTAAAGTCCCTATAAAATTTTAAAGATACATGATGTTGATCTTTGTAGATTTAATGGAGTAGGACATTGAATTTCTTTATGGATGATTTTTCTATATATGAAATAAGATTTGATGTTTTCTTAGATCACTTAAAACTCATTTTGAAGAGATATGAGAAAACTAACCTTGTTGTCAGTTAGAAAAAAATGTTAGTTTATGGTTAAAGAAGGTATTATCCTTGGACTTAAATTCTTTGAGAGGATTGTGAAGGTTGATAAGGTGAAGCTCTAGGTGATTGAGAATTTTCCACCTCCTACTTCTACAAAAGGAATCCAAAATTTTTTAGCTCATGCCAGTTTATATAGACGACTTATAAAAGATTTTTTAAAACATTATGAAACCTATATGATATTTACTTTAGAAGTATGTATCATTTGAATTAAATTTAGACTATTTAACTATATGAAAAAAACATAAGAAGTGCTAATTTACTACAACTATCATTATCTCACCTTAGTGGTTTTTAGATGTAGGATGTTAGTGACTATGCCATTAGAGAAATTTTATGACAAATACTAGATAAGAAATTTCATGCAATATATTATGCTAATAAAATATTAACAATACAAAAATTAATTATACCACCATAGAGAAATAATTACTATTGATAGTGTTTGCATTTGAAAAAATTGAGATCATATTTAAACTACAACAAAGTTATTATTCACTATCACTCTGCTAGGAAATATTTGTTAACTATAAAAAGTGCTAAACAAATATTATTATTTTTTCAAGGGAAACCAACAGGCGGGCCTACGTGTTGAAAACAAAAAAGGATTACAAGGTCCTTAAAAGGACCTCCAGCTCACTACTGCTCATAAGATATACAAAGAAAACAAAAAAAAGAACTTATGAACCAGATGCCCTTATAAGTCACAAGTACAAGACCTAATAACATTCTACGTAGGCCAAAAATAAAAGCCCAAAAGGAGAAGAAAAGAGAATAGTCAATCAGCTCAATCTTCTCGACTAAAAATTGACCCTGAACAAAATGAGATAAATCTCCAAAAACCTGCACAAAAGTTTTACAAGGAAAATAGTAGTAAAAATATTAATAGGAAACATAGTAAGAAGGGAATACCACCCTCTATTAAAAGTATAATAATGCAAATTAACCTCTAGAAGTTTCATAAGGATGTTGAAAGCATTCCAAAATGCTTAAAAATAGCTTGGATATATAACCTCATGTCACCAAAACTAGAAACAAATAAGGCCATGACACCTATAAACCCCAACCCACACAACCAAGAGATGAAAAAGATTATACCCAAATAGCCAAAATTGTAACCAGCCACATTAAGACCAACATAAATCCAAACACCATAGTTTCTCCAACTAGAAGACGAAAACCAAAGAGAGAGTGCAACATAGATAAATGAACAACAATCAAGAGGATCAAGACAAATTGACCTCCAACATTTAAAAATTAAATATACTAGAATACTGGTGGAAAGCAAACAAATAGTATCATAAATAATTGAAATGTTGCAACCCAACAGACCTAAGTCAAAGTTAGCCACACACCAACTTCGACCACGTGTACAACAACTCGATTGAACCATAGAGATAATATTTTAACCCCAAAAAAACTAAGGATAGTATGATAATTGAAATAAAAATAAGAGACAATCTGCTCAAATCAGATCCAATATAGAAATTTCCCACTTGTATGGTAAAAAAAAAACAAGAATCTATACAACTAGGCAACAAGCAGTTTGAAGGGATGATAGCATAATAATGCAAAACACCAAATCTAGTAAAGTTGATATCTTCAAAATGGTTATAAAAACCCATTTTAAAGATGACAGAGTAATAGTCAATATAAATAATCAGCCCAGAAACTATCTAGTAGCAATCAGACCTCTCAACCAAAAAAAACCAATTAAATACCCCGTCTGCCCACAAACTCCTCTAAGGATAAGAGGATCATAGGAACAATAAAGGAGCCAGAGGTTTAGATCAACAATATTGCACTCAACGCCATACTTCATGAATTGATTTAACAAAATGACCAAAGGCAAAAGAACCCTCTTAAGACAAACACAACACATAAATAAACCAACACCAAAGCCCACCAACCACACTGAAATATTAGCTTCTAACAAAAGGAAGACCCATACGATCAAGTCTAGCAAATCCTATAAGCTTTTCAGGAATATAATTCCTCATATATTATATGAACTCCAGCAAATTGTAACCCAAGTTAGCTAAAAAATCAGCAACTGAATTACCTTCCCTATAAATGTCAATAATATTATAGGTGATTAGATTAAGACACTGTTGAATTTCCCTGATAATGTAGAAATAATAGAGATTGGCATTATAAATAACATTAATTTAATGAATCACAAGCTTGGCATCAACTTCGATCCAAACACTAGTAATCCCTAAAGAAATACAAAGTTGAACACCATACTTTAAAGCTTAAAGTTTAGCCATCTGTATTGAGTTTAAGAGACCCAAAAGAAGTTTCATACATTTAATAATAATATCTTTAGGATTATGAAGATTAGAAGAAATATTAATATAAAAAATTCAATAATTTTTAACCCACCATTAAAATTACTCCAATTAATCAAATTGGACAAGAATAATTGTCTAACTTTATCCATGATTTTAATAATAATACTCAAAGATTTCATGGTAATGTTATCATGCTTAAAATCATTTCTACTTTTCCAAAGATACCAACAAATAATAAGAGGAAGAATATTATGAATGTTACCTTTAGAAGACACAAGCCATTCATGCATAATGCTCTTAATATTATAATACTCATTACAAAACAAATTTTCAAACAAATTAGCAAAAAATAACCACACTTTCATAGCAATGGGACCATTAGCAAAAACATGAGTTAAATTCTTCATGTGAAAACAAAAAATGCATTTGGAAACAATATTTAAACCACTCTTGATAAGAGTACTATAAAAAGGAATGTAATTATGCAAAATTCTCCAAGTAAGAATAGAATAAGATACATGAATACCTTTATACCAAATGGTAGAAAAAGTTTGAGATTTAACATGTGATGTCCTAATGGAATGCCAAAATTCTTTGAAATTAAAATAACCATCATTAGATTTATTAAACAGAATGCAATCCCTGTCAAGTTGGAGGGGAACTTTTAGAATCAAATATTGATTAGATTTATTTTATTGCTTCAATTTTTTTATGTAGAGATTTTGAATAGAAAAGGGTTTAAGAATCTGGTAGCCTATCATTTGTCTAGATTAGAGAGGGAGGATTTTTCTAAATTAATTTTTAAATTATTGAATTCTTCCTTGATGAAAGTTATTTTCATTACATTTATTTGGTGTGGCTTACTATGTTGACATTATAAACTATATTGTGAGTCAAGTGATCCCATTTGATATGTAATATACCTTTTTTTTTTTAAATTCCAAATTCTATTAATAGGATGAGCTATATTTATTTTGGAGATGCAATGATCAAATCATCAAGCGATGTGCTCTAGAAGAGGATATTGAAACCATCATCATCATCATCAAGTGACATGACTAAGAGTATGGAGAGCATTTTAGATGATTTAAAATTGCTTCTAAGATCTTTCAATATATATTTTATTGGCCTACCTTATTTAGAGATGCAAATGATTATGTCAAAAGATCTAAAAGGTGTAAGAGGATAGATAATATTTAAAAGAGATATGAAATGCCACTTATTTATATTCTTGAAGTTGAGTTGTTTGATATTTGGGGACTAAATGTCATGGGTACTTTTATTCAATCTTTTTGGAGTTAGTATGTACTGATAGCAACTTACTATATATCTAAGTAGATTGAGGCAGTGGAAAAATAAAAAATTGATACTAATGTATCAATTAAATATTTTGTAAAAATATATTTTCAAGATTTGGAGTACCTAGACATTGAAAACAAGGATCCCTAGCTTGTAATTTTGATGATAAAAAACAATATTGTTTGAGTTTCTTTTTATTTATTTGAGAATATATTATATATTATTCTTTTCATTGCACACAAGCACTATATGAAAAAAATGCATCACTCAAGGTTACAAAACTCAAGTTTGGGTAGAATAGGATGTCAATAAAAGTGTCTATAATTTTAACTTTCTTATATATTCTATTTCTTAAGTCTGACCATGTAAGCGTGTATGCTAAATTATCGATCATGCGCACACACACTAGGGAGTAAAAAATTGAAATAAATTTTTTATAAATCATACCTTATGATTTATGATCATATTATATGATTTATTATCTGAAAAAAAAAAAGTCTAATGACTAATTGAATCATTAGTTTTAATGAACTAATCGTATTATGTGATTTTAATCATATTGTACAATTTGGTTCAATCCATAAACCCTAACCGCTAGATAAATTAAGTAAGAATTTTATAAAATGATTTATGAATTATTTATATTGTATGATCTTGATTATACTACATGATATTTCAAATCTTACTTAAATTATCCCTTGTAATTTTTCAAACAAAATAAGGTTTAATAAATATGTTGCAACTGAGAAATTAAGATTGAAATTATGAATTTTTTATGGAAAAAAATATTAATGTTCTGATTTTATTATTTCTCATAGCATATATTAGATATTTCTATTTGTTTCTGTGTGTACTCACATTTCAGGGAAATCATATACTACTCAAGAATATTGTAGACTTCAAGATAGGGTAGAATAGAATTTCATGTAATATATTTTAGATATCTCTTTTTTTATTTCTTGAGTTTAAGCAAGTGTGATTGTAATTAGGTAATCATGCACACACATAGGGGGAGAGTTATTATTTTTTTAAGGCTGATTGTATTGTATAATATATAATCATATTGTACGATTTAACATGTTTTTCCTCCAGAAAGTAGTTAATCAAATTATGGATTTTTTTAACTATTCATAATGTATGATGTCAAGTCATACATGTGACTGATAGAGTATGAAATTAGGTTTGTACCATATCATATCGAACAAACACATTTATTTTTAAACTATTCATACAGCATGATATGCATTCATACTTACAACTTATGGAGTATAAAATTAGGTTTGTACCAAATCATACCCAACGAACACTTTTTTTTAATTATTCATACAGTATTATTTGAATTTGTACAGATGACTGACATAGTATGAAATTAGGTTTGTACCAAATTGTAACTAATGAATACATTTATTTTTAGAAATGTTCGTATAATATGATCTTTATTCATATTGGCAAATGATAGTGTACAAAATTGAGTTCATATAAGTTTGTACCAAACGAAGCCCTAATTTTTTAAACTATTCATACCAGATGATCCATGATTCTATAATATAAATATAGGATGGTTCTCTTGAAAATTTTAATTTTAGGATAGGTTTTCACATGTTTTTTATATAAAGGGTCCTAAAGATATCTCAACTATCCTTTGCTTCAAACTTCTCTTGAGAGGGACTATTGAGAGTGTGTTTGGGAGAAATTTTGTAAGTGAAGAATGAGAGATTTAATGAATAGGAGTTGGGAGGGAATCACAAGTTTTCTAAAAGTGGGGATATCTTTGTCTTCTTTCAGTTTCTACGCAACTTCTTTGGAGGCTCTTGAGAGAAGACCTTCAAGATTTGATCAAGGCTCTCTACCTTCACCATATGGGTAAAAAAGGATGAGACAGTATGCTACCATCACTTGGAGAGTGTAAAAGGCAAGGGTTCTCTGCTGCTCCAGGTTGGTGGAAGAGAGTTTTAAAGGCTTCTTCAACTTGCTGTTGGGGAAAAAGGAGAGTCACTATTATTTAGTGTAATACCTAGAGGAATATCCAGGGAGTGGATGTAGGTCAATTTGGATTGAACCACTATAAAATTTCGTATTTTTCTATTATCTATAATTTTTTCAACATTTTTTATTTTTCTACTTTTAAAATGTTATGGTTAAAAAATCCTCTATGGTAATCATTTCTATAAACAATTGCATGTTGAAATTAGTTATTTAACTTTCTAAAAAGACATAAAAAGGTTTTAAAAAAATATAAGAGATTTTTTATAACCAATTCACCCCCTCTTAGTTAGCTTTGGGAGAATTCTATAAGGTCTAACAACCTAAAAAACTTTCAAAATATGGCTGATCATGTTATATGATCATGATCATATCGTACGATTGTTAAAGATGAAATATGGTAATCCTTGAGATTGCATAAGATCAAACCTTGATTTTGAAACTAATTATATAGTATGATATCTATATCAAACTGTACAAACTAGTGAATTTAGACTAATTGTACTATACAATGATAACAGTATGAGATGATTGATAGAGGTGATTTTTATTCATCCTAGATATCATCCTATACAAATAGAGAGAAAATAAACTAATCGCATGGTACGATTTCACAATCATAATGTTTGATATATTTATGAATAGTTCAACTGAATGATAGTTTGCATCATACCAGATGACTCATGTTTTTGAACTGATTATATTGTACTAAACAAATTAAGACTACTAAATTGAAAACTTTAATTTTTTTTAAACCAATGTTTAATCAATCTCTTAGAAACATTTTGTAAGAAATACTTTGGTTGTTTAAAAAACTCTGAGGGAGATAGTTCTTGAGATCTGTGGGGTTCGAAGGAAGAAGAATGTGAAGTTGTCTGTGAGGGATAATGAGTGTGAGGGGTTTCACATGATTACTCCACACAAGCTTTCACCCATCATCCTTCTGTGGCCTTGGAAAGTTCTTGAAGCTTCTCTTAATAGAGTAACTTCAAATTCAAGAGTCTAGGGTTCTCTTCCTTCTCCAAGAGCGAGAAAAATATTAAAGGTTTGCTGCCATCAATAGGATGTTGATAAAGCTTTTGGTTCTTCGCCATTCCGAGTTTGGGGGAAATGACTTGTGTAAGAGCTTCTCTACCTTGCTATGGGGAAAAAAAGAGAGATACTATAATATTAGTTCAGTACTTATAGTGGAGGACTCCGGAGAGTGGACATAGGTTATTATTTGACCAAACCATTATAAATCTCTGGTGTCTTTGTTCTGATTTTTTATTTTTTGCATTTTACTTTTTTACATTTTATTTTCTATAATAACTTCTTGATTAAATTCTATGATAGCTATATTAATTTTTGTTGATTAGAATTATATCATCTTCATTGAAACTTTTATTTAATTTAATTTCTTTGATAATAGAAAATAAGTATTGATTACTTCTCTTAACTACAAAAAAAAAATTTGTTTATTTGTTGAATATAAGCAAATTTTTTAAATATTCAAATCCCCCCCCCCCCCCCCCCCCGCCCTCTTGGCGTGGCTCAAGAAAGTTCATTAAGGTCTTACAACCTCCTTAAACTTTTAAGTGGTATCAGAGAGGTACTCAACATAGTGATTTAGAAAACCTAGAGGAAAATGATTAATGGCATATTTAAAAAATAGGAACATCATAGAAGGTTACTCTATTATTTGTCCACCATTGTTTGAAAACATTCCCATTTATTTTTGGAAAATCTACAAGTCTCCATTTTTATAATCCGTTGATTGATTTGACATATGATTCAATCTAGTTATTTTGTACCATTAAAATTTGAAGACTATATGAGAGTATCTACCTTTTCGAAGGGGAAAGAACTATGGGATAGGTTGGGCATTACATATGAGGAAAGTAGTAAAGTAAAAAAGTCTATATTAAATATTTACTACATTATTATGAATTATTTTGTATGAAACCTATTGGGTATCAAAAATATATAGTATGTTCATACAGATGGTGACATCCTTGCATGCATTGGGTAGAGAACTCTCTAATTCTAAAAATTTTAATAAAGATTTGCCTTACCTACTTAGTGCATATGATGTTAAAGTTACTACCATCTTAGAATAAAAATATATAAATATTTATTCTATTGATAATTTGGTTGGGTCATTCATTACCTATGACCAAGGGTGATTCAAAATTAAATTAATGTAAGTGATAAGAAGAAGGAGAAGACTATGGATCTAAAAGCAAATGAATTAGACTAGGACAGTTCTATAGCAAATGAGGTAATGACATTGCATTGATGACTCGATAATTCATTTGTTTCTTAAAGAGGAAGCAAATGCATCATCAATAATAATCATCTTTTCATTCAATTAAGGACATCAATACCACTAGGCCACTAGAAATTCTCCATATAAACCTATTTGGACTCGTTAGTACTGCAAGCCAAGGGGCGAAGTCATATAGATTCATAATCATTGATGATTATTCTAAATTCACTTGGGTTAGATTTCTGGCATAAAAAAGTGAATTTTTTATGGAGTTTAAAACCATATCCACATGGATACAAAGAAAATCAAGATGTGGTATATCAACCATTCTTAGTGATCATGGTGGAGAGTTTAAAAATGAGACATTTAAATCTTTTTATCATGAGATAGGGATATAATATAACATTTCTACACCTAACACTCCTTAGAAAATGGAATAGCTTAGAGGAAAAATAGAACTTTGGTACAAGCTGCTAGAGCAAGCTAGCTGAATATTCTCTCCCTGGATACTTTTGGGTAGAAGTAGTAAAAACTCCTTTTTATGTTCTAAATAGGGTGAATATTAGATAAGAATTAATTAAGACACCCTATGAAGTCCTTAAGGGTAAGGCACCTAACCTTTCACACATATATGTCTTTGGGTGTAGATTTTTTATCCTAATATATGGAAAATCACTCTTAGGAAAATTTGATCCCAAATCTGATGAAGGAGTCTTCTTAAGTTATTCATCTATAGGAAAGGCCTATAGAATTTTCAATAAGAGGACCTTGGTAGTAGAAGAGTTTACGCATGTGGGGTTTGATGAATTAGATTGAACCTATAAATCTAGACCAATAGAAGAAGAAGCAAAGGTCATGCAAGCGGTCGAAGCCATTAATATAAAAGATAGAGTAGAATCTCAGGAACCCTTTCCTAGGGAATGGAAATACTCATGTAGTCATCCTAAATAACTGATTCTAGGAGACCTGTCTATAGGTGTTAAAACTAGGCATGGACTTAGGAAGGAGGTTAGTCATTCTACATTTATCTCTATGACATAACCCACAAATATAAATCAAGCTATAGTGGATGAAATTTGGATCCTTGCAAGAAGAACTAAATAAATTTATCAGAAATTATGTATGTGAACTAGTCAAAATATACATAAGGACCAAAGTTTTCTTGGAACAAAGTGTGTTTTTAAAAATAAAATGAATGACTCTGGAATAGTGATAATGAATAAGTCCAGATTAGTAGCTAAGGGTACAATCATATTAAAGGAATTGATTTTAAGGAAACATTTTCCCCTATAGCTAGACTAGAGTCCATTAGGATTTGTCTAGCCTTTACTTGCTTTAGAGGATTTAAGTTTATCAAATGGATACTAAAAGTGCTTTTTTTGAATGGGGTTAATTAAAGAACATGTGTATATTGAGCAAACCCCCCTCCGTCCCCTAATTTTGAAAATTTTGTAATTTCCTAATCATGTGTTTAAGATAAAAAAGGCATTAAATAAGCACTTATACATGGTATAAAAGGTAGAGCACATTTCTCCTAGATAGAGCTTTTATTAAGGGTAGTATAGACTCCACCCCATTTCTTAAGAAAGTAGAATAAATCTACTCATTATTTATATTTATGTTGATGATATGTTATTTGGATCCACAAATAAAATTTTATGTGATGAGTTTTAAAAAATAATGAGTAAAGAGTTTGAAATGAGCTTGATAGGAGAGCTAAACTATTTTCTTGGATTTAGTGTGAAATAGAGGGATGATGGAACCTTCCTTAGTCAATCAAAATATATCAAGGATATCCTATAGAAATATGAAATGGATAATGCTAAGGTAATAAATACTCCCACGAGCTCTACTATTAACTTAGATAAGGACCCAAATGGAAAATTAATTAATTATAAGAAATATAGAGGGATAATTGAACCACTTCTCTATTTGAGTGCTAGTAGCCCTGATATAACATTTAGTATATGTCTCTATACTAGATTTTAGGGAAATCTAAAAGAATATCATCTGACTACTATTAAGAGAATTTTTAGATATCATCTGACTACTATTAAGAGAATTTTTAGATATCTTCTAGGAACCCAAAAATTAGGAATCTGATATCTTAGACATAGGACCTCTTTTGAAATTATAAGATATTATGATTTAGAATTTATATGTTGTAGAGTTGATTGGACAAGTACTTTTGGAACTTGGCATTTTATAGGATAATGTTAAGTCTCTTAGTCTAGTAGAAAATAGAACTCTATAGTCCTATCCACCACTGAGGTTTAATTATATTAATGTAAGAAGCTATATTGCTCAAGTCCTATGGCTAAAGCAACAAATCCTAGATCTTAGATAACTTGTAAGCCCCATTCCTATCATGTGTTACAATATTAGTGTCATTTATGTATCCAAAAATCTAATTCAACACTCCAGCACAAAGTATATAGACATTAGGCATTATTTTATAAGATATCATGTATCCAAGGGGGATATAGAACTGTATCAAATAGCTACAAGAGACCAATTGGTAGGCATCATTACTAAATCGCTTGCCAATGACATTTTTAGTATCTTGAGGACTAAACTAGGTGATATTGACATTCATGCTTGATTCAAGATGAATCCAAATATTTCTATCATTTGAAATCAACAAATCATTTATTTGCTTCAAATTCATATTATTTTTAATTTATATGTTTATGTGAGTTGTTATTTTGTATTTTTGTTTTATTTTTGTTTAGTAGATGTTTTGTGATAATCACATACTCTTCACTGAGAATTGATAATAAAAAAATAAAATAAAATAAAAATTCAATTATATTGTATGATTCACTTCATCCTGTATGATTTAGACATCCTGCACAAATCCCAGCCATAGATTAAATCAATGGTCCATATAAGTTTACTTATTGGTTATCATACTATATTGCCACCTAATTGTGCTATACAACACCCATGTAAAAGGCCATTGGACAAATTCAAATTGGACGGGATGATAATAATTTCACATTGTACTATACGAACACATATTCATATTGTATGATATGTTGAGTCAAATAATATACATATGACTCCTCATGATGAACAATGTCTTTTAAGATCATCCAGTATGATATTGATCGTACTATACAGTTTGACAACCTTTTTTTAACATATAGATCAGATGATTTAACTCCTTTAACTATACTATATGATCTAAAATCATAATGTATGATTTAAGAAAAAATTAAAAAATATTGGGATTTCTTTAAGGACAAATCACTCAACCTTTAAGTCATTCTACCACTCAAAGTCATACCCTCACAACCTTAAGATTCTTAAATGGGTGAAGGTAGTGAACGAGGTCATATGACCCAAAAAGGCTCTTCCTCTGATCGCCCAATCAATGATCATATTCGAAGCACTGAAGCTGAATCTGCATATTATAGATTTAAAGAGGCTCGCATCACCCCGTAGAATATTTAATCAATACCCCTAAAATTTTAAGGTGATGATTTTCTTCAAAAACTCTTCAATTTCTTCTCACCCTAGTGTCTCCCTTTAATTTTTAACTTCTCTATAAATTTCTATCCAACCTTAGGATTAATGTCGAGATCTACACCATGACTTCCTATGTGTGTCGATGCCCTTTTTCATGTGTTTCGATGCCCTTTACAAATCAACAAGGAAGATTTAAGGGAGTATATCCACTTTCTAATGAAGGTCTCCATCGACAATCCGTAACCTCTAGAACTGACTTTGATTGGATTTTTATAAACCAAATAATTCACAATGTGGTTCCAATCCAACATTAATCTTAGTCTACTCTCTCAATAAAAATGTATGAATTATCCAACATATTCATCGAACCTCAACTATACCTAAATCTAGCAATTGTGTCAATATTACTCCACTTGTTTCCCTAGTCACCTACTTTATAATATCAAATACTCAATTTGATGAAGCTCAAATGAACATCATTTATATCAAAAACATTACTCCAATTTGACTAACCTATACAAGGATAAAGAAAAATGTTGCACTAGGTCACCTCATTAGTTATATACTTAAAAATAAAAATGACCTCATCTACCCTGCACCTCCCAATAATGTTCCTTATTCTACATTGATGCCTCCTTTCATATTCTCATTCACCATTAATGAGGCCATGAGCTTGAGGAACCTTATTTTAATGAAGAAGGGAGAGTTATAGCTAAACCTGCACCTATACTAGAACCAACAGCAATATAAGTACCACCACCTGCACCAGCCTACAATGCTTACCCTCACAAAGAAATAACCTAGATGCTTGAATAATTAGAAACCTAGTTTGACTATCTCATTTAATAACAACAACAACAACAACACAATGTTGAAAAGGAATAATTTGGGGAACAATTCTCCTCAATTCAAGATAAATTCACCTCAATACATAAATATTTCCCACCCCCACCACCCCCACCACCTGATCAAGGGTCTTCCTACTTTTAGTTTCTATGTTATGTCTTTTTTTGTTCTCTATTCTTAATTTGTAGATCCTTCTTTTTGGTGATGTCAAAAGGGAGAGGAAGTGTTTGGTTGTTTGTATACTTTTTCCTTATTAAGTAATATGTTCGGCTTATCATTAATGTCTATGTACTTTAATTTAAAAAAAATATTCAAAATTAAAATTTTGAAAATTATTTATTTCTTACCACTATTTTAATATATATCACCTTATGATGGAGAGATTAGGAGAATGAAACATAAATTTGCTCTTCAACCAGAAATGTTTGCCATCATAAAAAAATGAGAGTTTATTAGAATCAAGGATCCCTAACTTGTGATTTTGATGATAAAAAACTATGTTGTTTGAGTTTCTTTTTATTTCTATGAGTATATATAGTGGATATTATTTCTGTCTATGCACACTAATATTGAACGAAATACATACACTGCGAAGACTGTAAGACTCAAGTTTGGGTAGAATAGGTTGTTAATCAAAGAATCTATATTTTTAACTTTCTTATATTTTTCATTTCTTGAGTCTGGTCATGTAAGGGTGAATGCTAAGTTGGCAACCGTGCGCACACATTAAGGGAGAAAAAATTCAAAATAATTTCTTTTACAGATTATATCGTATGATTTATGATCGCGCTATATGCTTTGTTATCTAAAAAATAATTCAAATGATTAATTAAATCATTAATTTTGATGAACTAATCGTGCTATATGATTTTTATTGTACTGTACGATTTTAATTGTACCATATGATTTGTTTTGATTTGTAAACCCTAGATCCTAGATAAATTAAGTAAGAATTTTTAAAAATGATTTTATAACTATTTATACTATAGGATATTGATTATACTTTATGATATTTCAAATATTACTTAAATTATCCATCATGATTAGACAATTAATTCATGTTTAATAAATATGACTAATTGTATTGTACTATTATAATCGTATCATAAAATTGGCAAAGATAAAATCAGGTCGTTCTCGTATTGAATAAAACCTTAATTTTTGAACTAATTATATTGTATGACACCTATATCATATTGTACAAACTAATGAATATATACTAACCAAATTGTATGATGATAATAGTATGGGATGATTGATAGAGATGAATTTTAATTATCCCAAATCTCATTCTGTATGAATAGAGAGAAATTAAACCAATATTATGGTATGACTTTACGATTGTAATGTATAATATATTTTCAAAATATATATAGTTCATCTGAACAACTATTTGCATTGTATCAAAATAGTCAAGTTTTTAAACTAATCGTACTGTATGAACCAAGATAATACTATACGAATAGAGATGCATAATTGAAAAATTAAATGTTCTTTAGAAACATAATACTTAAGCAATATCTTAGAGTCTTTTTATAAAAGAGATTTTTGTTGTTTAAGAAACCCTTCACATCATATTTCTTAAACCATTGGGGCATTTCATAGCCCAATTAAAATCATTAAAAAGTAATTAAAGTGCCACAGTTATAGTTTCTTCTAGCACCACATTGCTGATATTTGTCCAGCACTCCTACAGTGTGATGGATAAAAATCTTTTAATTACAAGTTCCAAAGCTTAGCACTGTGATGTTGTATGAATTCAAAATTATAGTGCATCTACCTCATTTCATCAAATTGAACTAGCATTGCATCACTACCTTATTCAGTGCCACAATGTCATTCATTTTATGTAGGTATGTCAGCTTATTTGTTTCATTCACCCTTATAAGCCTTCTCTCATGTGTTTGTTATTATGTGAGTGCTCAATTTTAAATCAATACAAATGTACCCAAAGCTAATTACTAGAAGGAAGAGATCTTGATCAACATTCTATTATGTTTGGAGGTTCATAAGAGTCATAGCTAAAGAGATGTAGAATAACATAATTATCTAAAAAAATCATCCCGAAGTTAGTCTTTCTTAACCCAAGGGGAGAGTAAGATACCATAGTAGTGAATAAAAAATTTGATGGTATGGTAAGTCAACCCGACCCAATTATAGTATTAATTATGTGTAAATTCTTCTCTATCACAAAGGAGCCTCAAAATGACTTTGTGCTTATTAGAGGGAAAATGGTACAATTCACCCCTATAATAATCAATCAAGCCTTCTAAACCAAAAATTACTAATTTGAAGGGGATGAATATTTAAATTTTGTATCTCGCCTATCACCAATGATGAAATCCTTAAGTTCTTAACTTATATAAGTCAAATGCTAAGTGGAAGAGAAGGGAGGGTAAGATAGTGAACTTCTCCACTTAATTTATTAATTGTGTATAGCTATTAGAGTCAATAAAAACCTGGGGGAGGTTTATAGTTTTCTATCATAGCATTGAGATTGATCCTTCCATGATTAAAGTCATAGTGGACTTGAAAAATCTTAAAATTCTTACCCAATTGAGATCTTTCTAAGGTAAGCTTGCTTTCTTGCAGAAATTTATCTATAATCTTTCTGGTAGATGTCATCCCTTTGTTGCTCTAGTGAACAAGAATGCTCATTTTCATTGGGATGAGCATTTTCAGGAGGCTTTGAGAGTATAAAGTGCTACTTGATGAACCCTCCTATTTTTGCTGCACCCATCCCAGGGAGGCCATTAATTCTCTACACTACGATCTTGGATGAATCCTTGAGTGCACTTTTAGCTCAACAAAAAGAGGAAGGTAAAGAAAATGTCTTGTACAACTTTAGCAAATGATTGATACCTGTAGAGCTGAAATTCCCAACAATGAAAAAGTAGTGTTTAGCTTTGATCTTCATTGTGCAGAATCTTAGACATTACATGCTTTTGAATAAGGTTAAATTGATTTCTCGAGTCAACCCCTTGCAGTATTTAATGACTCTTCTAACCTTCTTAGTTTATTTAGCATGATGGTCTATTATTCTATTGCATTTTGACATTACTTTTTTCCCTTAGTGGACTGTCAAAGGATAGGCTCTAGCTGACTCTCCTGCTGCTCACCCGATCCCTATGGATTCCCCACTCAATGATGATTTACCTTATGAATTAATAATGAGTGTGGATGAACAAGAGTTCCCTACTTAGGAGTTCTACTTTGATGATTCATTATTTGTTAAATCATTTTATCCAAATGAAACTCATATAGTTAGGGTAGAGTTGGGTCTTATTCTTATATCTCCTGAAGGTCACACTCTTCCATACTCTTATAGTTTTTTTTAACCTCGAACTAATAATGAAGCTTAGTATGAAGCACTAATTTTAGGACTAGACTTATCCATTCAGATGAAAATTACATCGATAAAGATCTTTGGAAACTCTTCATTAATCATCAATCAAATAGCCAGAGTCTTTAAGGTGCTTAAGCCTGAGCTATTGTCCTATCATAATAAGGTAATGAAGCTCTTATATTTGATTCCTGAAGTGACTTTTGATAAAATCCCTCAATCTAAAAATGGTAAAGCATATGCATTGGCCAAGCTAGCTAAGGAATTAGTTGACCCAACTGGAAACCAAATATCTATTTTTATCCAGTATCATCATGTCATGTACCCCATAGACTTGTCTTTTCTCTATCAGGCCCTCGCAGTATTTTCTATCGAGGAAGAGTCAGACTTAAGAGTTCCTTTTATTAAGTATTTGAAGCATGGTAGACTTCTAGATGATTGATCTCTTGCTACTCAAATTAGAAAGAGAGCTCTATCATTTACCTATATAAATGACACATTGTATTAACGCTCTTTCGACCAAATGTGGTTGTGTTGCCTTAATAATTAAGAGGCTTGTAAATTTATGGGCAAAATACACAAAGGAAGTTGCAGTAATCATAAGTCTGAACTAAAAATAAAAGGCAGAATTAAATGCCTTAATTATTATTGGCTGACCATGATCCATGAATGTATGGAAAACACTAGAAATTGTCACCAGTGTCAGATTCATGTCACAATGATTCACCAACCTCCTCATTTGGTACACCTTAATATATTATCTTGGTCATTTGAAGTTTGGGGAAAAGATATAGTGGGTCCAATCGACCCTCCTTCCTCTAAGGGTTATAAGTTTATTTTACCTGCCACTGATTACTTCTCTAAGTGGGTGGAAGCTATCCCACTTAAGGAGGTCAAATCAAAGGATGTGATGTGCTTCATTTGAAATCACATTATTTACCTCTTTGGTATTATGAGGCGTATAATTTTTGCTAACGACTCATCATTTATAAGCACTAAAATTTCTAGATTTGCTTGCCACTATAACATTAATTAGCGATACTCTTCGATCTATTATCATAAAGTCAATGACTTGGCGGTGGCATTTAATAAGACTCCTATGCAAGTGATAAGGAAAATACTTATTGAAATAAGTGAGAGTTTCATGATAGGTTACCCAAAGTATTATGGTCCTATAGGACTATATCGTACTTCTACCCAACCTACCCTATATGCTTTGGCCAACGGGGTTGAAGTAGTCCTCCCATTTGAGTTCAAGCTTCTCTCATTACATATAGTAGTTAGACATAATCGTTCTCATGAAGATAATTCCCAACTATGGTCGGAAGAGCTTCATGTTTTAAAGGAGCTTAATTTACATGCTTATCAACACCTCAAGTGATACCAACCTTATATTTCCCAGTCACATAAATGCCTTGTTCGACACCGTTATTTCTAGGTTAGAGACTTAGTTCTTATCTTATGTAGGCCTATCATTTCATGTCATCACCAAAGTGGTAAACTCAAGCATATCTGGGAAGGCCACTTCATCATAGATCAAGTCTTTGAAGGTGGTTGTTGAGTCTAGTAAATAGGTTGTTAGACCTAAGTTAATATCCCAAGGCTACCAAGAGGGGGGTGAATTGGTATTTTAAAAATTTAAACCCTCTTTAAAAAAGTGTTGAACCGAAATGAAATTTTTTATTAATTTTTTATAGAAATCATTTTTCAACCACAGAGTTTTTAAACCAAAAATATATGCGGAAAAGTAAAAACAGTGCAGTAAATGACACCAGATTTATAATGGTTCGATCTAAACCAGACCTACATCCACTCCCCAGAGTCACCCTCTCAGTATTGCACTAATACCAATAGTGACTCTTCTTTTGCACCCACATCAAGGCGGAGAAGCCTTTACAAAACACTCTTTTCACCACTACCCGGTGCGGCAGAGAACCGTCATCCTTTTACAAAATCCCTAGTGTTGGCAGAGAACCATCCGTCCTTTCACGCTCTCCTAGTGTGGGCAGAGAACCCTTCATCCTTTCACACTCTCCTAGTGTGGGCAGAGAACCCTCCATCCTTTCACACTCTCCTAATGTGGGCAGAGAACCCTTCGTCCTTTCACACTCTCCTAGTGTGGGCAGAGAACCCTCCGTCCTTTCACACTCTCCTAGTGTGGGCAGAGAACCCTTCGTCCTTTCACACTCTCCTAGTGTGGGCAGAGAACCCTTCGGCTGTTCACACTCTCCAAGTGTCGGTAGCGAACCGGATCTCCTTGACAGATCTTCTCACAAGAATATAGAAGAAAGAAGGAAAAGAGTGAAGTAATCCCAATTCACAAGTTGAGATTCTTACCTTTAAACTCCAAGTGAAGCCTTCACGCTCCAGTGGTAGGAATCCTCCTTTAAATGCACTCTTACACTCTCTCCTTGGCTATTCTCTCAAGAGGAACGAAGATCAAATGACAAAAAGATTGGTGGCAGTCTAATTTGGACTATATATACAAAAGACAAGAAAAACCGCCCAAAAACTGCAAGTTTTCAATTATGTACGCAGTTGATCATCCCATACGATCGTGGATCATCCTGGACGATATTACTTAAAAGCCTTGAAACAAACCTGTTTGTATATGTGTACGAAATGTTTTCGTACAAGCGGATCGTCCCGTACGAACAAAGTTCGTCCGGTACGAACGGTTATTACAAGGTCGGTTCCAAAAATTGCAGAAAAAACGTTCTAAGTCAGTTGTATCGTCTGGACGAAAATTGATTCGTCCGGACAAAATTTTTATAGAGACTAGATCGTCCTGGGCGATATTTAATTTTGTCTGGACGAAATTCTTATAGAGAGCAGATCATCCTGGACTATATTTAATTTCGTCTGGATGAAAATTTTACAGAGAGCAGATCATCCTGGACGATATTTAATTTCGTCATGGATGAATAGGACTTAGAAAATTTTTCTGCCCAGTTCCTAATAATAAGGTCGTTTCATGTGATCTTAATAGGAGATAACTGTCTGATCGTCTTGTACGAACTGATATCATCCCGTACGATCATTATAAATTTTATATGATCTCCTTATGTGTGTGTGCATATTTTTATTCACTCAATTACAATCACTCCCTTTCAAGTTTATTTAAAAAAAAAAATACAAGCTTCAAATTCACAAGGTATCTTATGCTGAATTTAGATTTGAAGTCTTTGTAGTCTGGAGTTAGATTTTCCTGAAATGTTAGTACACACAAGAGCAAATACAAATCTTCTAAAATTGTTAGGAGATAACTACACATTTGAATAATATTGTTTGGAATCATCAAAACTATACAAGTTACAAAAATGTAAAGCATGCAAATAGCAACTATCTTAACAATCTCCCCCTTTTTTATGATGACAAAACAATTATTGTTTGTATGATCTCAAATTAAAAAAAATCTCCTAAGCTCCCCCTGAATTGATGAATACATGAAAATAAGGAGGTATTTTGAACCAAAGAACATAATTTTTTATTTTTCAAAAAAAGAATTTTTAACAAAAACAAAAAAAAATTAAAAAAGACCAAGATAAGACCACAAGTCAAAAGACATAAAATCAAAATACAAGCATTATACAAGCATACAAACACAATAATTTCTTTCCCCTTTTTGACAACAACAAAAAGTGAAGAAGAAATAGACAAGAAATGTAAGTAATTATATAAAATCCATTTGAAAATTTAATCTAAAGAGTGATTGACATAAGGTATGCAATCTAAAACTAATAACATTAGGTAAATCATAGAAATTCATAGAATTTAAGAAGTGATATAATAGTGTAAGTAAGAAGAATTTATCAAAGACATGATTCAATTTAGACATTTGAGATATAGAAAATCATTACAAGAGGGTTCTCTTTGACTGATCTTCTCACAAGAATCTAGAAGGTAGAAGGAAAAGAGTCAAGTAATCCCAATTAACAAGTAGAGATTCTTACCTTTAAACTCCAAGTGAAGCCTTCACGCTCTAGTGGTAGGAATCCTCCTTTAAATGCATCTTACACTCTTCTCCTTGGCTATTCTCTCAGGAGGCCCGTAGATTAAATGACAAAAATATT